>JARJDS010045485.1:0-11514 GCA_030264155.1 Atheta pasadenae
AGAAAAACTAGCAAATAATAAGAACAAAATTTTGAAAATGTTAAAATTTACTCAACTTTATAAACAAAAATAAAATACTTAGAATATGAATTTTGGAATGAATCAAAAACCAAACGAAAGCTTATTTATTTAGCAAGTTTTTAAGATTAATATCAACACATTTGAGTTATTATTAAATAAGTTATGGCAAATTTCCCAAAAAATGTTCAATTAAAAACACAGTAATTTTTCTCGTATTTTTCTAAAAAAACAATAATAATTTGAAATAAAACATTAAAAAACTTAAGTTACTCATAGTGATTGTTTAAAAATACAAAATACAGCAATACACAAGCAGTAGATTTTTATATATGGAGAAGATTACTAATACTATTACTAATTAAATCAATAAACAAATGAATATAATAAGGTAATAACCTTCACCCCTTGTTTACGGTCAACCAATAGTTATACTAGTTATAAAACCAAATAAAACAAAACACATATGTTTAGCTGTGTTTTCTGGGTTCATTCATCCAACCAGCATAATTATATCAAATAAAAAACAAAATAAAAAACATAACACACACGCAGTGTAACAAGAAGAAGCCGATGCTGCAGTGAGATGCAACTAAAGAACAGACTGGAAGGCTGTAAAACATTAAACTAGTTGAGTCATAATTTTTGAGGTTATAAAACATTTGTGCGGCCACACATTGGTGTAATACTCGTTTGCCCCATGTGCAGCAACAACACGCTACAGATGTTCATAACGTTGTTTGTTCCAGACACAAACAACCCATGTGTGTGTTGTTATGTAGTATGAGCTGTGTGTTTGTGCTAATAATGCTTTGAGAAAATGCAAAGACCAAAAGCAACGAACGACACACGAGTTATAACGATACGAAACTGAGGATGCAGTTGACGCACTATTAAGTTAACTGAAGAAGTAAAGTCGTATCCGTTGCATGATGAGTTCAAATACAAATAAATAAAAACCACAAACAAAAACAAGGAAGTGGATGTTATCCGTCGAAGGTAAATGTAAAGGTAAAAGTAAATAAAGTCGAGGTTAGTATACATACTGTCTCAATAAATAAAAAATTAAAATTAAGTCCTGTTGCTTTTAATTTTTAAATTTTTTGTTAACCAGACATCCAGGGTTCAAAATCCAGTGTCGAAAGGGAAGCATAACTTCACAATCATAACAAGTAATGTTTTTTTGTTGTTGTTTATTGTGTTTTTGTTTTTTTTATTGAAAACATGCTACTTACAACGTTACATAACCTAAAATTATTGTGGTGATTATCGTGCGGAGTAGTAAACTTTCTTCGCAAATATTTTAATGCTTTTGACGTTTCAACAACACACAATACACATAACTCGCGATGAAATTTGATGCGGTTATTACATTTTTCGGTTTGTGCACACACAATTTCACGTTCACGTTCAACACATTCATTTGTTTTATTTGATTTCGTTGCCATTAAGTTTTTAAAAAGTCGGTATTACAGTTTTCTATAGTTTAAGGTTAGAATTCCCAACGTAACCTAAAATGTTTCCACTGTGAGTACTTGGAGTTGATAACAAGTTACTTTTCTTACGAGTGTTGTTGATTAGTTTATTGTTTGATTACTTTAACCTTCAAGGATGGTTTGAGATGAACGTAATTGAAATAAATTGATTATATACAGCGCGAAAGGAAAATAAAATTTGCACGGTGAGTATTCGTGAACTTTATTGTCGAGTCAAAAATATCCTGCTATATTCCTTTACCTCCTTAACATTACGACTATGAAACGACCTTTCAATCGAATGTTTTAAAGTTCAAAATGGCTGCGGTTGTACAGCCTACAAAGTGTTACAGCTACAGGTTATACCGTGTTCGAACGTTAAAGTGCATTTAAATATAATTTCGCAATTGCGTAACGCCGTAATGTACTAACGTTTGACGTGGTGTACATTCCGATTAATCTTAGATGCACGTTTAAAATTAAGCGCTGCAAATTTAACTTTTGTTTTGTTGTTTGTAAAATAACAAACGACAAAGAAACAAATTACGCTGTCATTCTGTCAAAATGTCAATCTTGTCAACGTTGTCATCATAACGTGAAATACTAATTAGTTCATAAAATAACTGATAAGTGCATAGAAATTTAGTGATGCCGACTTCGTCCAAGGAAGCAATCACCACCTACGTGGGCCACTCCTTCTTTGCACTCCTCACCATCGCGTTGGTGTGTGTGATCATTGGTCTGGCGGTCATCCTCGCCGGATTTATCATACAAGCCTTTACGTACCAGAAGGCCCTGGTTACTGATTCAGTTTAATGTGAATAACTACAAAACTGAGCTTTATATTTTGATTTTTCGTTGATTTTGTGATGTAAGTATGGGAAAAATGTCTCATAACCTTAAAATTGGTGATAGTGTATTGTTAAATTATTTTTAGGTTGTTTTTTATTTCATATCCTTGGTTTAGACTACATGATGGCTGCAAGATTTTGTATTATTTATTAAATGTAAAGAAATATAGTATTTTTTGATTTGGTTTTTGGTTTTTTTATGAATTTGTGGATGTAGTTCCGCCATTTTGAATGCAAACATCATGAAATTTGGAATACACGTAGAGGTAAGTCTTGTTCATAAAATTGATTTATTAAAATTTTGGAATTTAAGTTATAAGAGTAGATATTTAGGGTTAAAGTCGGAAAACGTCTTAAAAAAGTAAGTGTTATTATTATGACTATAACTCCGCCATTTTGAATAGAAACATAACCAAATTTTAAACATACATTAAGGATAAGCTATTTTATAAAATGGCTTTTTGAAAAAAATATAAACTTTGGTTATAAAGTTGTTTTTTGAGGTTATATTCAAACCGTAAGTTTTCTACTAGTAGAAGTTTTAACAGTAGTAATATTACAATATAACTCCGCCATTTTGAATGCAAACTTAACCAAATTTTGAATACACATAGAGAAAAACTTTGTTTAAAAAATGGTTTTTTTACAATTTTAAAATCTAACTTACCAAACTTGTTATTTAAGGTTAATGTGAGACAACATCTTTAAAATACAGTGCATTCTTTGTTTCGCTGTAACTCCGCCATTTTGAATGCTAACATAACCAAATTTTAAACATACATTAAGGATAAGCTATTTTATAAAATGGATTTATCAAAAAATACAAATTTTGGTTATAGAATAGTTTTTTTGAGGTTATATTCAAACCGTAAGTTTCCTACTAAGAAAAGTTTTAGCGGTAGTAATATTACAATATAACTCCGCCATTTTGAATGCAAACTTAACCAAATTTTGAATACACATAGGGGAAAACCTTTTTTATAACATGGTTCTTTTAAAATTTTAAAATCTAACTTACCAAACTAGTTATTTAAGGTTAATGTGAGTCAACATCTTTAAAATACAGTGTATTCTTTATATGGCTGTAACTCCGCCATTTTGAATGCAAACATAACCAAAAATTAACCACACATAGAGGGTAACCTATATTATAAAATGCCTCTTTAAAAAATTTAGTATTTAAACAATAAATGTTTTTTTTAAGGTTAAACTATAACAAAAGCTTTAAAACTTAAATTATTTGCATAAAATCATGAATTATTCATAAAAAACTAAATTATTGCTTCAAGTTTTATCTTACAAGTAATAAAGTTGTGAATACTATGAAAGATGAATAATCAAAATCTAAATAATTGATGATTCTACTTCTACTTCATTCTTCTTCATTAAATATGAGTCTGAGAGTCGACAAAAAAATATTCTCATTCTTATAGTCTAACAAGTTTTCTACTTTTTTTCCCTCAACCTGGTAATGTAATCTTTCTTTTCGTTATTGTTTCATTTCCAACAGATTGAAGCAAAAGTAAAGTGTAGAGCAACAAACCAAGCAACTGCAAAGTGTGGTAATTATCAGTATAATTATTTTCATTTAATTATCATCCAAAGTATTCTTCGGTTCTTAGCGACGACGACGCAGACGTATATCATAATTATTAACACTTGAAGGCGCACAGCATGTAAATTTAAATATTAATGCCTACGTACTTTCAATTTTATACTTTCTGCAAGTATTTAAATTATTTATTTAAAACAATACGCGCATGCGCAGTACAAAAAAAAACATTTCAAAGATGTATTTAACTTAAAATTTAAATTCATTGCGCATGCGCAGGATTTAACTAATTTTTTTTTTAAGAAATAAATAAAT
This sequence comes from Atheta pasadenae, assembly GCA_030264155.1. NCBI lineage: Eukaryota > Metazoa > Arthropoda > Insecta > Coleoptera > Staphylinidae > Atheta > Atheta pasadenae. The sequence continues at coordinate 4,212 of JARJDS010045485.1, forward strand.
AATTTACTTTGTTATTCACAATAGTTATTAGTTAATATGTTTCGTAGTTAATTTCTCTTTTATTTCTCTTTCATTTAGCGATTTTTGCAAAAGTGTTTAATAAAAGTAGAGTTTATTTATTGCCACTATTTGTTATTTGCAATAAACAACAATTTGCCATTGCGCTTCACGCTTTGCGCGAGCGTGTAACAACCACTTTTCTAATCGGCGTGCGCCATCAGCCGAAGAGAAACAAGAGAAAAATAATGCAAGAAGAAAATGCGTCGAAAAAATTGCAAACGTCCAACAAGCGGTTAACAATATACAATATAAACAAATAAATGATAAATATCGTGTTTAATTTTTCAATTAAAACCAAAAAAAACACTCTGTGTATAATTAATTTTTTTTGCATGTAAATATACAGGGTGTTGACAAAAAACTTTAAAAAAAAACACCCTGTAGAATACTATAAAAAATTAATAAACTTAATTTTTTTAAATTAAAAAAATATAATATACAGAGTGTTTCGATAAAATAACAAAAAATATTTTTTATGTAAAATTTTTTATTGATTTCTTTCGAAACTAGTTTAAAAAAAAAAACATAAAACCATAAGCTTCATATAAAATGAAAAGATTGTTATAGTTATTACCCGGTGATTAATTGATTGATTGATATAATTAAACTTGCGCTTCATTCATTTGTTTTTTCTTTCCATTGGGTTTGAATGAGCACGTACATTATTGAACGAAATAACGCATAATTAGCTATCGATAATTAGAAATCGCGCAGTAATGCGCGTACGTGCCGCGATAGAAAAGAATTGAAGTGAACCCAAAACGAACGCGAGCGCGGAGAACAACATCACGCGAGTCGAACGGTGAAGACGAGCACCGTTAAATAACAACCGCAAAGGAAAAAAATCATCATCGAGAAACGATTGCCCCGGCCCGTGACTGGCTCAAATACGTACGAGAAATATAGCGAGAAAATAGACAAATAATCGGCCAGGGAAGGAAAAGTAATCAGACCAACAGATTAACAGACAAACAACCAGACGAGACAGACAGGCACGGATTCAATTGTTTTTTTTTTAGTTAGAGTATAAACCTATTAGATATTATAAAACAAAAGAAAAACAAATGCATACACTATACATTGATATTCTTTTGTTTTGCGTTTTGTTATTGCATTGTTTTTGTTTTGTTTTTACATTGATGTAGCAGTAAAAAAAACAAATTTTGTTTTATTTGAAGTGCAAAACAAAATAATTACGGTTTGGGTTTAATTTGATTTGGTCTGGTTTAGTTTCGTCTTGATCGTTTTTAATCGTTTTGATGATGAAGTAGACTACATACAGACTTATAGACTACCTTGTGAAGGTCGTTTGGTTTATGAGGCCAGAAAGCCATGGGGCAGGAATGCAACAACATGAAATTTATTATTTAATCGCGTCGATATCTTTAATTATTTACAACAAAAAAATAAGTTGTAAACACTCTGTATAGTAGATAATTAATTGTTTTGTTTTGAAATTTAAATGAAAAGTTGGAAAGTAATGTAACTGAATTAAATTCGAATTGCGATTTTAATTTTTTTAGTTGTTTTGTAGTTTTGATAGTACCGCAATTGTAATTTAATTTATTTCGTTTTAATTTCTATGTTAATTTGTAATAATTCAGTTCGTATGCACGCGAGGAATGCGCTCCTATGGCGTGCGGCCATTGCGCATGCGCAAATAGTCTCACGCCATTTCGTTATTTTGACTAATTATCCTGCGATTTATTACGGTTGAATAAAGTTTTACAATTCATTTTTTTGGCTTTAAAAAATGTATTTGTTTATATAATTTTTAAATTTTTAATTTTAAAAATATATATACAGGGTGTTTTTATTTTTTATTTTTAATGTACCACCCTGTATATAGTTGTTAGAATTTTTCATTATAAAACTTTGATAGTTTTAGTTTATCTTATACACTTGACTTAAGTTACGTTGTATTTTTTTTATTATTTATAATTACACGTGTCAGTATTATCCTGTTTATCCTTCACGCTTTGATGCAGTTCACTGCATTTTGTTTTGAACTCTATTACAAACCTTAAACTAAATAACTCTTGTTTTGTTTCATTTAATACAAAAGAATGAAGAAACTTGTAAGAAACAAAATCAGTTTGATTTGTGTTTGTTTCTATTGATTTGGGTGCAATTGTTTCAATTGTTTTGTATTTTGTTTACTATTTGTATGGATCAATAAATACACAAACAAATCGTGAGTGTTTGTTTTGTTTCTGTGTGTCATTATGTACCCAACAATGGTTTTTCTTTTGTTTTTTTGTCTTTAATGTTGTAGTGTTTTGCTATCAACAATTCGACATACACGTGGGCGCGTCGCACGTAATATCAACATTATCAGCAAAACAAAACAACGATAACCACAAGCCGTGTAACAGTGGTAATTTATTATTTCATTTTTCATTTGTTTGTTACTTGGTGAGAGAATTTATTTTATTTTTTTTTTAAATAAGGCAACACTTTAATATTAATAATTCCCAACACCGTCATCCAGGTGATGTATGTTAGCACAACAAATTAATTAAAATATGCGCTTCAAAAACTATTGTGCGGTATAAATAATAAAATAATAATTAAGTCAAAATAAACAATTTAAACTTCGAATTAATTAATATTTGTTTTAAATTTTAGATTTTCGGTATAAATTATATTCATAATTTTATTAATAAATTTTGTGTTTATGAAAAATTATAAAAATGTAACAAAAATCACGAACCACATCCGGTTATTATTATAATTAATATTAAACTTCCGGTTTGTATTTTATTTTGCATACAAAACTTATCGTCCATTAACTTTACCAAACATAAATTTTGTGCTTAAATTTTGTGTCAATGTTTCAATTTTTCAGAAACACCCTGTATAAAAATTATTTAACACTCTGTATCTATTATTCGTTATTATAACAAAATAACAAAATACACAATAAAATGCCAAAAATATATATATATATACACATGGTGATGTACATATAAATTATATACAGGGTGTTTTAATAAAATAGAAATTTATAACACCCTGTATAACTTCTTAAAATTTTAGTTATATATTAATATTCTATTTCCTTATATAATACAATCCAAATAAACAAGAATTTAAAAAAATCAAAAAATATATACAAGGTGATAAAAATATTTTTCAATAAAATTGTAACACCAAGTATATATTTTTGGTTTAAAATTTATTTATGCATAATTTTTTTTCTTAAAATTAAACTTTTAATCCTAATTAGCGTGTGGAAACGAATTAACACGCTTTGCTTGAAGACTTTTTGTGTACATTTTGTTCTCAGGTTCAGTAATTGGATGGAATTTTTAATTGTGTTTAATAAGTAATATGTAACATATTATACTATAGTATATTATGGCCTATTATGTATTGTAAAGTGTAAATTCCTGTTCATAACTACTGACTACTGACTGCTAGCTACTTCAACTTCAACTGTTTTTTTTGTTTTCAACTCTTTTTTGTTTTTGTTTTAAACTTTGTTGATGTGTGGATCAACTCTACTTGCAAGTTGTTCAACTGTTTTATTACGAACGCTTGCAAACGTGTTTCTTTTGTTTTGTTGATGAGTGTAACCCGAAAGAAAATAAACAATACGGAACTGGTGTTGTATAAGGAAGAGAAATGTGAAACAAAATCAAAACGGCCGCGACCAAACAATTAAATTAAACGTTTATCAGTTACGTCATAATGACGCGTAGTTGGTATTTTTTGTTTTTGACATAACAAGTAAAAGTGTACTTGTTTGTATATTGTCGATTACCAATTGTTTTCTTTTTGTACGTATGATTGGTTGAATTATTTTGGTTTGGATTTATTTTGACTTGTGACTTCATGATTGTTTAAGTTTCAAGCTGTGCCGCACGCAAAACTCCAATTTTCCTGTGGTTTTCTTTGCGTACGCATCTTCTCCTCCTGTGTGTGTCACTGGACTTGTTCTTGTTCCGTTTACGTTCGCTTACGCATCATGGCACACACGCGACTAAAAATATCATCGCGCATTGCGGGATGAGTTTTGCCGCATTCTTTTCATTCTTGACTCTTTTGACTCCCAAGTAGTACCAACAAATTTAACATACTAACTAACTAGTTACTACTTACTTACTAACTTTGCTTAAGTTAAGTTAAGTTTATTTATTAACCTCTTAAGTTGATTAATTTCGTCAACAAAAAACAAAAATTTCCAAAACAAAAGAAAAAACAAACAAAAAACAAAAACTTTACACTTTAGAGTCAATAAAAACAAGCGCAAAACAAAAAAAATAAACAAAGCTTTATTTAAAAAATATACAGTGTGTTTAGAAAATTTAAAAAAAAAACACCCTGTATATTTTTTTGTAAACACTTCGAACTTATTTATTAGTATTAGTTAATATTAAATATTTTTATAACAATTAATATTTACGATTTACGATGTAGGAAATCATAATAAATTTTCCATTTTATTACTCATTTACTTAAACCACAATATTAATTGCTATTAGTTAATAACGACGTAGGTATTTAAAGCAAGTTTATTACATACCTGTATTACCAGTATGTATGTGTTTTTATTGACTTTCGTTTTCGATGACTTTTTTTTACAAAAATTTTAATTACAAAAAACATTAAAATGGGAAGTCCGTTTGTTAATTACTTAATTACTGTAGGTATGATGTAAACGGTGTATACTTTTATAATTTTTATGACGTAATCAACTGAAGTTGTGTTTTGTTTTGACAAAATAAACAAATTCATTACAGTGACTATAGCAATACACACGGCAATTGTTTTTTTTGTTTGGTGTGAATGCAAATAAAACAAATAAAACAAACAAAACAAATGTATTAGATTAGAATTGAAAAAAAAACAATTGAATACAAACATCGAAAACTGATAAAACCTATTTTAAAATATATTAAAAAAATTTAGGGGATGATAAAATTTATAAAAATTAAAATATATCTTGTGATATATCATTTTAAAGGTATTTTAATACCCATTATGATTTTAAAGTAAAAAAATTATTTTTTTATGATTTAATAAAATTTGTAAAGAAAATTCTTTTCTTTTATTTAATTAGTGAACGTTTTTGGTATTACCTGGTTCTGTTAAGTAAAATAAAGTAAAGTAGACTTTAAGTAGCTTAAGTCTTCCATACCATTTTTGGCAAGTTGTTACAAGTATCACAAGTTTTAACCTCAAAACAATAACAACTCGTTTCTTTTATCCTATATTTTATAATTTACGGTAATATCGATGAAGTTTAAGTACTTACGTCAAGAACGTTAAAATGTAAGTAACTTAACACTAAGTAGAAACTTAAACTTGAAACCAATAGCAATCTAAAGCTTACCAAATCGTATAAAGTGAATAAAATGATCACAAACTTGATTTAAGTCTTGAGCTTTAATAAATAAAAATTTTAAGTGCGAATTGAATGAGTCATTTTTAAAAATTTAAATAAAACTAAACAAAAGAACAAATCGTATCGAATTCAATATAATTTCTAAACTTAATTTTAAAGTTACAATTTCTATACAACTGAGATAATTTGATTTTTTGAATGAGAACTATAAGAAACCATTAGAACCAAGGAAGTAGAATACGTCTACTATGAAAAAATTTTAAATCTAGATAAATGTACATCTAGGTAGGTAGTAATTTCACTGAGTAGGTTTATAATAGCTTTAGTAAATCGGCGAAGAGTCCAAATGCAGATGAAGTAAAATGAAGTAAGATGAGTAAGAAGAATAAAGAATAAAAGAGAAGAGAGAATTGTACCTAGGGTTTAAGTTGCTTATGCTTTAGTTACTTCAGTAAATTTCAAGCATCGTCAGATTTGCATCAAACCGCGAATGGTACGAATAGCGCGGATCGAAGACATAAAAAAAAACAAAATAAATAAAAAAACGGAAAATTCGTAAACTTAAATGAATTTTGCTTCGGTTCGCACGACTTACATCCGTCTGTCAGTTGGCAGGAAATAAGTCGTGCATGAAGAATATCTTCATCATGATTTAACCTACAAATTTTTATTTCATTATTTAAGAGGTTAGGCCACTCTAGAAACCAAAATACATTTGGGATTTTTTTTTGCAAAACCTAAACTTATTTTTATTGACAACACAACAATGTGTATGCTTTTGTTTTGTTGATTTCTTATTGTTTTGTTTGTATCTTCCATAAATACAAATAAAACAAACAAAACAAAAGAAATTTATGATCAGAAAAATTGAAAAAAATAAATAAAACAAATGAAGACTTAAAAAAAATTAAATAATATTTAAATCCCAATGTATAAATTGTTAATAAATGAAAGATATGACTCATTTATTCCTATGAGGTCATTGTTAATTTTTGGCAATGTTGCAAAACATGAAAAAGTACTCTTTCTTGTTTTGGACCCAACAAGAAGAAAAAGTTGTATGTAGTTTGGTTTGACCTTTGAAGGCTGTAAACAAATTTATTGTCTTAAATGACATGACCACATGGTATGATTTGCATATTTGGTCAAAATGTACGAGTAGTACTCGTCGTCCGTGCGAGACGCTTTCGCGCAGCAACCTGAAAAGTTGCAAAGTTTTATTCACTCCACTTCAAGGTGAGATCACCGACCACGATTGCATAATCAGCAAGCACATGTTGGCATGTACGTTTGATGCACTTAATCAAAATCATATGACATCACCATAAATGGACAAAGTTGTTATTATTATAATCCGTAACATTTATAGTTATAACTTTTTATAGGACGCAAAAAATTAATTTATTTGTGCATAATTATATTTGTTAAAAGAAGACCTTTCAAATGATACGTCACAAGATATACTTTAATTCAAAAAAAAATAAAGCATCCCTTAAATTTTATTCATTTTAATGGTTTGGAAACTTTCAAATTTTATCACCTCCTGAACAAACAAAACAAATAATAACAAATGATAACAGTAAATAAATATTAACTTAAAATAATAAAAATGTTCAATAGATGGCGTTACTTGCCTTTATGTTTTGTTTTCTTGTACTTTACGTAAGTTCTACTAGATACATTTCTATATTAATCAAAATCTGAAATCACGGAAGTTCAAAGCAAGTAAAGCTTAAAACCACAACTCAACACTGAAAATCGTACAAACTACACACGTAACCGGTAACATAGCGATTCAAACTTCTTCGTAAAGTGATTAAACTCTACGCCTATTTTTAAATGCAGTTCACGAATCGTTTACGAAGTTCATGGCACATGCAATTCTCTCTCAAC
>JARJDS010045546.1:0-11300 GCA_030264155.1 Atheta pasadenae
GATTTGATGATTAATTAAAATATTTAAAATAAAAAAACAAATTACGAACCCTTTGAACATATAATTTAATCCAAATAATACAAACATGCTTCTTTTATTATGGTTTAATTTGAAATTTTAATTTTAAACGTCGGAAATAAATGAGAAATTCTCTAGAATAATAACAAACTTTTCAAATGGGAATTTCATTATTTCGCCGCGAAACGCAAAATAATGAAATTTCTTTTATGAAAATATGAAAGAAATAAGTTAATATTTGTATGACGCACACGCGCATCCACATCCCCACGTACGAAGAATATTGCCCCACCAACGCGGGGCTGTGTATTTGAAGAATGGCAGCAGAGGAGAACAAAAAAATGAGCGCAAGAAGGAGGAAGATTGAAAATAGAAAATTCCATGTTATTTGAGTTGGAGTTTGAGAAATTTTCTTCATGCCACGAGAAGAAAAGCAGGCTCTTTATGAACGAAAAGAAAAACTTTTAAACTACACACGCACACATGCAGACACTTTTCGTTTGAGTCGAAAAATTGGAAAATACGGAAAAAGTTCCAAACTCGAGGGGATGGAGTGCAGAGCAAAGACGGTCTAAAATGTAAACGCCATCCGGGGAAATAATGCAATGTAAATAAAAGTCCAAACTTGCCAGCTTTACCCTCAAACAGCAATAGGTAATGTATGCTAAACCCACTAAAAAGCAAAACATTTTCTATACAATATTTATCAAGTAATTGATTAAGTTTTAATTGCGCGCGCGCAATATTTTATGTTCGTCGTATTTTTATTGCTTTCCTATCCGTCCAGCTGTTCTTTTATTATTCTATTATTCAGCGTTCAGCTCGTGAATAATAGAATAATGACTTTTATTTGAAATTGTGAAATAGATCTCGACGCTGGTGTGTGCTTGCTTTTATTACAGTTAAATGTTATTTACGCTAATGCGATTATAATGCAAATAGCAACGAAAACTTAATAAATTTTAACATCCCATCAGCATGATGGTAATTAAATTTTATTATTTAGCGGATTTTAATTTTATACTTACCCAACTTGTATAAATCAATAGTTTATTTTGTAAGTTTGTATGTTGGATTACGGATTCAATTCTGAGGTGCGGAGCAAACCGGTTTACGTGCTATTGCTTCCAATTATGGAATGGTTTCTAATTAACTTGGTTTTTATTTTATAGTAGTTAAACTATTGCAATATTGCTAGCAATCTACTCTTTAGTTAATTATTAATTAATGCCGCGTGGATTCTATTTATCTTTAAACTTAACCTTACTTAATTGGTACACAATAAGCGAGCGTGGCTATTGAAATATAGATGGCGTAACTAGTAAAACAACTCAAATATGTTTACAATCAGCTGCGATTAAATTATCTCTGCAGTCTTTCTCCATTTGTTTCGATAACTTTTCCCAATCTACAAAATGTTGCTACGGATTAGCGTCACGTCAAATTTGTAATACGCCGATAAGAAAAGAAGCTGTGGGGCGGCAACGCCCCGAACACATCACTTTTGAAAAGCATCGCGTAAGATATATGTGAAATGGAATAAAAAAAGGCGAGCGACGATAAAAGCAACGCAAAGTTTTAAGTTTTATCCGAGACATGCTATGCAGCAAAAGCAGTAACTGTAACAACAACAGAAGAGAAGCGGAGGAAAAAAATCAAGACACAACAAGAAATGAGAAATACCAAAACATTACAGACGTAGGAACTTTAAACGAACATAAAACAAAATTAAAACTTTTCTTTGTACTCATTTAAAGGTACTTTTATCATTCGTGTTGCTTGAAAAGTCAAGTCAAGTTTTCATTAACTTTTATTTTATTTAGTTTTTAATTAAATGTTTATGTTACTCTTACTCTTAAAGCCTTTAAATGCAAAAGATGCAAGAAATGTTTTTGTTTAGTAGTTTTGGGTGTGTCTATGTGTTGGAGTCGGAGGGGGCGGGGGGAAGAAAATTGGGGAAGAGCTTCTTAAAGTTTGAAAGCGGTTAAGCCAAAACTAAAACTTTCAGGGACGTACAGCACGAGCCAGAAGAGCAGGAGCAAATCGAATCGAATATTTCATGACGTGGCACAAAATAAACTAAAAATTGTGGGGTGGGTTGGCTGCTGGTGTTTTTTTTGTTGGTTTTGTGGATGATTTAGGTTGGGTAAAATAATTCCAAATGGTTGATCATTAATTTAATTTAATATTTAGTTTAATGTTGCTCGAAATCATAGACGATTGTTTTCTTATCTGACGTCGTCTCAAGCATGTAATCAGAATGAGAGAATTCTATTCGTTGCAAGTGGAGAACAATGCGAGTGGAAAAACGTATCGGTTATATTAATGCCCCATTCAGTTTGTGCTTCTTGTTGGCGTACAATTAAAAATAACAATGCTAACAATGGCAGTTGATGTTAGCGGCCATCTTAGTAGCGCGCGCGCGCGCGCTCTGTAATGGGACTTTTGTGATCTGTGTATTACAAAGCGAAGCTTTTGTTTGCGTGTTAAAAATCTTTTTATAAATATACACAAAGTCATTGCGGGGCGGTTTTTATTTGGTTCAATTTGCATTAATGCAAGAGGTATTAGAAAACCGCGCCACATAATTCGCGTGGTTGCGTGTGATGCGGGTGGCGTGTGGTGGAGCGTGCCGGCGCGCGCCCCGGGTGTCGATGGTGTAAACTGTGCTAAGGGGGATGTTCATCAGGTGTTATCGTGTCTTTGGGACGGCAATTGGCACGATGACATCGAGCATAATGGCTGTATTTGCCTACCGGCGGCGGCAGGGCGCACAGGCGAGCGAGCGACGGCGCGCGCTCGGCAGCTTAACGCCGCATAGCACGGCACGGCGCGCACCCCCTCCTGCGGGACAGGCCGCAGAAATCTAACGCCAATGAAAAGCATCTTTTCCGCAACCGGGCCACCGCGCGCCGCGCTCTGTGTTTCTCCTCATTTCTCGCATTCTGCGCGGGCGCTTCAAGACCGCGCGCGAGGACGAGACGGAGAGCGGACGTGACGTCGAGAGGACGGGTTAGGCACCACCGCGGAGACGACGCCGGCAACGACGCGGCAGGGCGGCACGCGCGGGCACACGTAAAAATCAATATCCCCGGGGCTGCTAAATCACGCTTATCAAGAGCACTTTTGTCAGCGTGTATATATGTATATGTGTGTGTGTGGCGGCCTCGTGCGTGGCTGTATGTCTGTCCCCCCTTTTAGATCGAGAAACTGGGCCCGGCGCACGCCGCCGCCGCGCCTACATCCTTAAACGCCGCCGCACGCCGCAGCGCCATAGTGCACGGTACACAAAACATTCAATTTGAACATCAAGTCGAAACGAAATGGATTTTCCAACTACCCCTTCTTGTCCCTTGTAACCCTGCCTCCTTTAACCAGCGAGCTGTTTCATGTTCCGGTCCGGGACGACCACAACTACGATCACATTTACTTCCTATCTATCTCTATTTGGAAAGAAGTAAATTGACTTGTAATTGTAATTACTTTTTTTTACTGGCCCAAATGTTAACAAGCTGACAAAATACCATTGAGGTGGTGGTGAATAAGGCTTTAGGGTTAGGAATTGTCCCCATTGACGCGTGCCGACACGTACTTACACGTTCTGGGTTCGTGCGGATCGTGCACAAAACGAACATCTCTATCCCGTCTCGAGATCCTTCCTGGCTCGCGTGCACCGGTCCCGGAACCCTAACCCACACCAACACATTACGCGTCGTTACCAGCACAAATTACGACCCACAAGCATAGATAACTGTCGGAACAATTACGTTACAGTACTGAGCAATAAGGATTTGTATTAATTATTTAATTGGAATGAAACAAATCCCGATTGTTCTCTTGAACTTGAAATTTTTCACTTCTAAAATTGGTTGGGTAATATGAGTACATATGCACGAATGTGAATGGAAAGTATGCGGGTAATAATCGCAATTTCATTCATCAGAATTGCGGCGCGTGAGTATGGATTTATTTAAGCTGCTTCAACACATTCGATTGTGGTGTGATGGCTGTGAATTATATCGCTTGGCATTGCCAATGACTCCGGTTGGCACAGGTCAGGGCAGCATCATCGACATTTGGCAGCACGGTTGTTGAATGCGGGTTTACGACAAGCAAAGCACGTCGATGCGATGTCGCGAACGTGCGAAGCGTGTCGTGAATGAGAGCCCACCAACAAACGGTAGCACGCCACTTTTACTACCGCCTGCGCCGCGCCACGCCATGCCACGCCGAGCCGGCGGTCGTAACAACCGACAGCACGAGGAGTATACGCGCCCGCCGCTGCTATTATCGCATCGCATGCACAAGCAAGCACAAGCTGTGTGAAACGCCGGCACGCGCCGCATTTACTACGAGCCGACGAGCGCGCTTGAGCTGAAATGAATGAGTTTTGTGCGAATGCAAGACCAGCAAATAGCGCCGGCGGTAGCGCAAAACCATGTGCTCGTAAAAACAATTTGCCACTACATATCAATTGACTAAACGTCTCTGTTTGTTATGGTTTAGTGGATTGCACATGCGGAACGCATGGTAACCCTCTCATCAAGATAAGGGTGAACTTGAATCCGTGAATCTTTTTACGTAAACGATGTTGGTTAAATTGGGCGTGGGTGGGTTGGTTGGTTTGACATTGGGGATTCCGGTGTTTTGGTTTGGCACGAGTGGATCGGGTGCGGGTTTGTCTGTAGACGAGATGGCAGACTCTCGGGCGTGTTTACGGGCTTTTATCGGAATCGCTTATATTATGGGTCTGGTAGCAAAGCGGCAGCACGCGACGCGCCTCCTGCGCGTGCTGCGACGACAGTCATTCGCACTGCTGGAGGCTCGGCATCGGCATGGCACAGTGGCACAGTGCGGCGCGCTTCACGATCTCGTTCCAAGATCATGCCCAACCATCGTCGACGACGACGACTAGTAGTAGTACGCTTTTTTGCTCTGGCTTTTTGTTCGTTTTCGGCATGCACCAACACCACACCAACACGCCGATTGGCATGCCTCACGCCCGCGTGCCGTGCGGCAGGCGCCACGCCGCGCCGGCAGCCGCCTCGCTTCACGCTCGCTTTCGGTTCGATTGCCCATTCGCACTTATTTAAACGTTTCAACACTGACTGCCGATTCATTCGCTCATTTATTCATTGGATCGCACTTTTTTTTTCATCCAACTGAGCTGACTGTTATAACCACGTGTTTGCTTCCGTTTTGGTTCCGTTTAACACCAAACCAATAAAAACGGTTCGAAACAATTACATTATTGCACACTTAATTCATCGATCTACATCACCTAGTTTGGATCAAGTCTTGTCAATTAATTGTGATTTACGATTTTTTCGTAAACTACAAGTTTTATGACGTAATGGATAAATTACGCCATCTATTATTGAATAGTTTAGGAATTTAAGCAATTACACAAATATATTGAGTTAATAAAGTTAATAAGTTGCATAACATGTTTTAACCGTTTAAATTAAGACTTAAACATGTCGAAAAATTTGTGTCGTGTTTAAATTACGTAAAACGATTACATAAATAAATTCGCAGCCAGCCGGCCGCGATGGTAGCAGCAGAGGCAGCAGGCAGCAGCAGCAGGAACGTCGGTGGTGGCGGCGGCGTGCCTGGGTCGATCCCCGTCTTCCTTCCCAAGGGGGGTTAAGGGTGGTGGCGTGCCGCGTGCCGCCGTTGCCTCCCTCGCGGGGTATTATTTATTCGTTTTTCATGGATTTTTGAGATTTAAATCGACGCGGGCCGCTCGCGATTCGCGTCGGCACGGCGCAGCCCGCCGCGCGCCGTCCTTCCGCGGCGTGCGCGTCCGCTGCCGCTGCTGCTGGCAGCAAGCACGGGGGGAAGGGGGGTGGCCGGAGAAGGGGCCCCCTCGGGAGGGGTCGCGCGCGTCCGCGCCGCGCGCCGCTATTTCGTTACGCGCCGCTCTCGTGCCAGCACCGCAGAGCACACAGTCGTGTGTCCCGTCGTCGCGCACTACTCTTCCTATACCAAGCGAGAGCAGCACTCAAACCGCCCGCAGCCCGGAAACATGCTACAAGCAACCACGCGACCGGACATTGCCGCGCGGAATTAGTACCTGTCTATCAGAAATCCCAACCCCCTACTCCCTCACAAATTGGATATTATTAAATCGTGACCGTACTATACTGTGTGTTTTGCCGCCGATTTTGTGGATTACAAACAGCACGGAAATTCTATTTGACTGCTGGTGTGTGCACCACTCCGCACACCACCAACCAGTGCCGCCGCCGTCGCCGCCTTCTTTGGTTTATCCTTTTTCTCGATTTGCGCCGGACCACCAACAGCCAACACGCTGGAACATTTACGGCCCATCGTGGCGTCGATCAACACCCTCAACTCTACGTCTGATAACATGGAGGCTACCTATTGCGTCGGCAGCGATGTAGATGTTTGCAGGATGTTTGATCAGTATTTATACAAGGTATTAATTAATTATTTACCACCCAATCCTCACCTGTATCCCAAAAAATCAAAAAAAAAAAAATTAAACATTTTGAAAGGACTAGATATATCTATTTGGTGTTGTAATCCGTCGCTCATTGGTTGGCTTAGTAAGTTTAGTAGGTATGGTTGGTCTTTGCAAGGTTATGTGTGTTACGACGTCATTATTTAATTCTGATTACATTTTGGACTATCTCGCAGTCATAACGATAAAAAAGGGTCTTTTAGGTCGACTACAAGCTGAAAAGTTGACTTTGACTTGGCTTGTAACTTGTTCTCTTCAATCTTTTCTCACGTGCTTCATAAAACTATTAATACCTGTTATGCGCTATCGTGCTCTGTCACACCACCATCCGTCGGAGCACCATCTACTCACTCACTCATCATATGTGAGTGTGTACACACCAAGAAATAGTTTTGAGCTTTCAAAAAACCGGTTTAAACATATTTTCTGTCTCTACCGATGTCTCGTGTCGTTCTCCTCCTCTTACGTTGCTGTACACACACTCACACATGTTGTCTTCAGTTGAAGAGATGTTTAAAAGATTTTACGCTCCACACGTAGACCCAATGTCCCAGCATCTGTTTTTCAGGTTTATCTTAAACACTGTAAACACCTAAAACAAACATTTCACATTTTTTGAAGAAGAAAAAATGAAAAATGTTTTACAGTTTACCCACGAAATTAAATATTCTTATAGTTCAAAGTAGTAAAATAAAATTTAAAAAAACACAACTATAGATATCGTGTTTGTTTGGACAAAGCAGATAAATTGTAACTTGTAGTAACACTTTGATGGGCTTTTGTTGGAAAATTTATTCGACCTTTGCGCTCCTATCGTGGCGTTATCAAGATCCGACGCAAACTAGTACCAACACTAACAGAATAAGTTTCTTATCACGTAAAAGCTTTAAAACTTACCATCCATACACCCATACCCATCTATTTTATTTTGTTTCATTTTATTTCACTCACTTGTGTTGTATTTTATCAATGTTTTATCTTCATCTATTCCCATTCCGTTTCATTTCCGACTGTTTCGAAAATATACTTCATGTAAACTGATTATATACAAAATTTTAATTTCTCTTGCAGACCCAGTAATTATACATAATTTACTCTTTTTCGAGTAAAACCCAATTATCATAAACAAGTCGTTCAAAAGTCAAAATTTAATTGGTTTTTTTGTGAACGTAAATGTAAACCAAGCAAAGGAAGTTAATAATCGTTAATAAAGGTCGGACCCCTTCGTCTATAACGTACGTTTTTGTTTATTTTAAGTTTTAACGACGTGTGTAACTAGTGTGGAAGGAAAAACTTAGGTTTGTTAGGTTAGAGTTTTGGTTTGGTTTGGTTGCGTCTGTGTCTGTGCCACAGCCGGCCATTGGGGTTGAGAGTTGAGCGTCAGGAAGTTTTAATCGCATCGCATTATTTCGATGCAAATTTGTACATATTTGAATTTAGAATATATCAGATTTACATTTTCCATTTCCATCTATTTGCATTTGGTGTGTAGTACACTCACCCAACGTGTTTGTATTGTGCGGCGGGTTGCCAGTGTAAGTGGAACATGGAAGCCGAGTGTAAATGTACATGTTTCATGTTTAAATTTGAATTCAATTTAGATTTTTATTGAGTGCCATATACACCACTCACATACACACCACCACAATCTCAATTTATGGACATATTTATTTTATTGATGGCTTATTTTAATGTCTACAACAAACATTTAGTTTCGTTAAAGTTAATTCATAAAGTAAAGTGAGTTGCCTATGTTGATTAAAATTTTAAGATGGCGATTAGAGAGTTTTTTAATGTTTAAAGTTACCTTGTTTTATTAAGCACACGTGTTAATTTGCCCACAAAACAAGTGCAACACATGTTTCGGGTTGTTATTGTTCTGTCGTGTCGTGTGTCCCATTTGCGTGCTGCGGGGATTTTGCGGGCGAGAGTTTTTGATGCACAAGTAAATGCAGGCCGCAAACCCATTAGGCCCACTTTCATGCATGGTTAACACCACATCCCGGCCCTCGGCGCGTCGCATGCGTCGTTTGCGCGCCGTGTATCCACGCACGGGCACTGGTTCAGTTGGGCAGACATCATCGCCGTCGCGCACAACCAGTGCAATGCGCGCTGGAATGTGCAGAGCCAGCCAGCAGCCAGCGCGCAGTCTGCTCGAGAGTGAAATGTCCCGACGTCGACGCATATCGCCGGACCGGATCGGACCACCCGTCCGGTTGATCCCAGATGGGCAATGTACTACCCACTAACACTTGTCTGCACCACTCGACAATGTAAAAAGGATACCAATACCAATGCACCAACAACGATTCAGCAATTCAGCGATTCAACGACCAACAGGTCGGTTTGGGTTTACGTTTACAGATCCGGATTTATCACGCAGTGCACGCGTAATACTAGCAATGTGTAATCGTTTAGTAGAGGGTTGACTACGTTTAAGGACCCAGGTTTCGAATTTCCATTGAGTGTGCTTGTAAGGTGTCTACACCTTTTTTTGTGGGCTTTGTAACAGATGTTATGGACCTAAAAATGAATGTAACTTATTAATATTTATATTTTACCCTTTATCTTTAAGTTTACGAGTTTTAATCATTTTACTCATGGTGTACTTGATTGGTGAGAGAAAACAAGTTGATTGTGTTTTGTTCAGAAAGTTTGTTGATGTTCTAGAAAACAACTAGGGATAACTAAAACAACTGAACTGTTGGTTGTTTATATTGAATGTTCATTTTGTGTAAAGTCATCGTAAAGTACGAAGGTTTTTTGAACGCTGCGAAGTGTTTAATCATCATTTTACAGATTTAAGGATGCTGATTTGTAGTAATCGCAGCAATAACTGTTCGTGTTTAGTGGCTAGTGTTCATCATCTTCATCATGTGCGTGTGGCGTGGCGTGTAAGTAGTGTGTAAATTTGCAATTAAGTTAAACGAACATCTGAACAAACAAGATGTGAAGAAAAAAAAGTATAAAAGTTAATTTTCCATAAAAAAACGAACATCTCGTTAGTTTTCAACAAATCTGTTTTCAGGCTTCGACTAGGATTCTTTTTAATTAAAAATTTCATTTACATTTTTAGATAATTAACCAAACAAATAAATCCAAGTAGGTTGTAATTGTAGGTTAACCATCAATTTATTTATCGGAAAATTCTTTACGAAGGTATTTGCTTGCTTTGCTTGTTTGTTTGTTTGTTTGTTAGTGAGTGGTCATTAAATGTTTACGTTATTTACGAGCGATGAATAATGAACATTCGTAATTGTTTAATTAAAAATCATTAATCATACTAATTATGCCTGGCATCTATTCACACCGACGTATTTAGCGTGCGTGTTTTGTGAGTGTGTGCGTTGGCAACTGGGATTATTTGCAATAAATTATCGATTGCTGTTGGGCGAATTCAGTTGTGCGATTCAAGCGACATTAGCGCGACAGAGACGAATGGCGAATATGCGGAAACAATTAATTCGTTCTTTATGTTGTGGAGTTGGAGTTTATAAGTTTATGTATGAGTGTGTGTGTGTGTTGCGCAGAAACTATAACCATAAATATGATATTTATGAAAATTAAAGTATAAAAAGTTCTTTTTAGTATAAACTGCGTTTGCGCATTTTGTTGCCGTACTACGTTTTGTGTGTTGACGAGAATAATTGTTATTATTCGCCGAGTGAAATAAAGTTAACCAAACAGGTTCCGCTCGACTTGGTTACAAAGTCGTAAAAGTTTTAAATTTATTACGAATGTTTAAGCCGCACATTTTACGAACATAACATAGATATCGTTTTAGATACATTTACACACACACACACAGCCATACACATAGTTAGAGAAAAACACATAAATACGGTTATATGTTTAGTTGTATGAAACATTTAGGTTATAATATACAGTGTGTTTGTGTTTGTTAGTTGATGAGTGTGGGACACTGGGTATAATATAAAAGGATATATAAATCAATCGGGAAACGATCAATCAATGTCATGTAATTATTATTGATTAAGAAATATTTAGAATTTTTTTTGTTGTTTAAATGTAAGGTAATTTATTATTTTGTGGTTTGTTTAGTAATAACTAGATGTTTTGTTTGTGAAATGTTGCTGAGTCAGACATTATTTAGTTTGGTAATTATGGGTTTGATGGTAACTTGGTTGTTTTACGTTTAAACATGAATTATTAGTTTTGATAAGGAAATTCTTCAAATTGTTTATAACAAATGTAATAGGTACTCAAATAATTAATGTTTTAAGTCAGTTTTTTTTTGTAGAACTTTCTGGTTAAATTTATAAAATATTTTTTTTATTTTGTTATAAAAACGCTTAAAACTATCATTTGTAATGAGAATATTGAAAATTGTTTATAACAAAAGTTGTAGGTAATTTACTAATTGACATTTTATCTTGATAACATTTTTTGCTAGAACGCATCAGTTTTGTTTAAATCGGGAAAGTATCAGTCGATGCACTAAGTAAAACTTGATTTTTCTAAGTTTTTCTGATACAAAACTACTGAAAACCAATATTTTTATTATCATAACCAAAATTTGTTTATAACAAAAGTTAAAATCACAAAATAATCTCAAACAACAGTTCAATGGCTGCTTGTTATCCAGCTATTTAGTGACTTATTACACTGTTTGAAACTAATTGGCATTTAGATTTAATATATATCTACCATTCTATTTGCTGCATTGTATTGTAAGTAAAATGTAAAATTCTGCGCTCATTTTTCACATCGGAATAATGCCGAGTCAGAAATAGTTTCTTGTAATAAATAAGCAAATAATCGCAAAGTGTACGCA
>JARJDS010045590.1:0-10793 GCA_030264155.1 Atheta pasadenae
CTCTTAAACTATGTAAGAAAAATTAGAGAAGTGAATTTGAGTATCATGGTCAAAAGTTATGAGCAATTTTCAAAAACGTGTTTGGAAAAAACGAAAAAATTGCCCAACTTTGAAAGCTAAACTAACATACTTCGGGGAATATTTATGGATTAAATTTAGTCATACGATAAAGCACTACACTTTAACTATAAAGCAAAAATTAGTAAAGTGAATTTGAGTATCATGGGAAAAAGTTATGACCATTTTCCTCTGAGCTTTTCATTTTCTCTGCACAACACGTCATAGAAAATTGATTATAACTTATTTTCTAACTTTATAATTATACTTTTTTTAATTTTATAAAAACTAAACTGATGACTTATATTTACAATAACTTTGCGAAATATTTCATCTGTTTCATTTTCTTGATATTTTACTATATGCAACCAACAATACACCTAATAATACTATATTCATTATGGCTATGATTATATGTATAAGAATGTTAATGAAAATCATAACAATAACAGCTAGATATATAAATACTTCATAGATTAATAAAATTTATATTTTATATTAATTAATAATACACTTAAAAATTACTAAATGCATGCATGACGTGTTGCATACCGTAAAAGCACGTTTTGAAAAAAAATAACAAATCACGCAAAACAATGCAAATTTGATAATTATTCAATGGTTTTTGTTAAAAAATAATAAAAGAATTCTTTTTACTCAATAATCACCAAAAATTCTTGGTATGACTTGCAAGAAATTAAAAATAAACTAAAAACATCGAAACAATAATAAATATATCAACAAACAACAACAACAAACAAAAGCCTTCATTAAAATTAAATTAACAATACAATAAGAATATTGAAGTAACGTAAAAAATGTAGGTTCAAACTTGATGTGAATTAGCAAAAAGAACAAAAACAACATAACCTCAAAACTAATGCGAAATTAATGTTTCTCATAGAACTATGATTACATTTATTTAATTTAATTATTAGCTTTGTTTGTTTACATTAAATTGATTTATTAAAATAATAAAATAAAATAGAAAATTGTTGCGTATGTTAATTTTAAAAATTTTAGGAGTTAGGTTATGTTTCACAAAAAAATTAGTTCCCACAACATCCGTGACTGTCATTTATTGTAATTTTCAAAAGATTTACGCATATTGTCTGCCGTTAAAATAAAAAATAAATAAATTCAATGTATTGTGTTAATATATAATTCTAACCTTTCACTTTCACGTCTTCTTTCATCCTCTTTCACCAAAACCATTCAACTGCACGTTGCGTTTTGTGTTTGCAATGCGTGCGCAACGCCCGCATGTTCCAATCACCAGCGCCATGATGTCCGCCATATTTAATCAGTATAATTATAGATTAAACAATAATGTAACAATTGTAGCAACAAAAAAAATTCATTACGTATATTATAATATGTAAAAAGTTATAAATATTTACAAAAAATACAATCAAATAAACTAAAATAAAATAAAAGAGTTATATACAATGTTTTTGTTAAAAAAATATTAATTAATTAAAAATTAATTACAAAAATTTGATTAAAAATTAATACAAAAGATTAAACAAATCAGAAAACGCTAAAAACGTTATGACATAAAAATAATTATGAAAAATCTTTGGTAGTTGCGTGATTTAAATTTTAAAAATTAGGCAACCCAAATGACTAAATGGCGTAGTGCTTTAATCCGATAGATGTCAGCGCACTCACACCTCTCGCAAAATTCTCACTAGTCGGTGACTTTTGTTTCAGTTTTGTTTTGTTTTTAAGTTCTGGACTCATACGTTTTGTAGCACTTGTTGTTGCTTTGTTTTTGTTTGTTTTTATTGTGTTTTGTTTCAAAATCGTTGAAATACTTTTGGTTGTTGTGACAGGACCAGGTAAATAACTCTCTTCGCTGCTGCTCTCATCAAAATCGTTACTGTCATCGAAATCGTTGTCTTCGTTATTACTTTGATGATTTTTATAATTAAATTTATGATTTTTGGGTATGCGTATAGATGTCACTACTGTTCCGTTAACTTTACCGAGTATTAAATATTTGTTTCGGATATTACTGCTTGACGAAGCGAAGAAATCATCCAAGTTGTAATCGTCAATGTTTTGTGTGCGTTTGTGTGAGTATGCATTGTTGCCTTGGTTCGGATCATGCGAGTTGATCGGTGTGCCGTAAGATGTCACTGCGCCGGGAGTGCCGTATGACACTTGAGGGGTGTGGTCATACGGAACAAGATTACCGAATGACGGCACGTCATAGCCGTTGTGACCGAAGGATGAGAAGGGGTTTGAAGGGGCGGGTTGACTGTACATTGGTTGTTGGTGGAAATGATTGGTGTCGAATGAATGCGCGTGGTAATTATGGTTTGGATGTTGGAAACCAGTATCTGGTGGGCTGTACTTTGGTGGTGGGGTACCAGCTGAAGCAGGAGCGCCGTAATCTAAACTTGGTGGGCCGTAATTATTTGATGGTGGGCCGTAGTTGTTTGATGGTGGGCCGTAATTGTTTGAAGGAGGTGGGGAATATGTAGGTGGTGCTCCGTAGTTGTTTGAAGGCGGGGCTCCGTATGTATTTGAAGGCGGGCCGTAGTTGTTTGATGGAGGTGGGCCGTAATTGTTAGCAGGAACACCGTAATTGTTCGAGGGTGGTCCATATGTATTTAAGGGTGGTCCGTATGTATTTGAAGGTGGTCCGTAATTATTTGAAGGAGGTGGACCGTAATTTGTTGATGGAGGTCCGTAATTTGTTGAAGGAGGTCCGTAATTTGTGGAAGGTGGACCGTAACTTGTTGACGGTGGGCCATAGTTTGTAGAAGGTGGTCCGTAATTAGTAGATGGTGGACCGTAGTTAGTAGAAGGTGGTCCGTAGCTTGTGGAAGGCGGTCCGTAATTGTTTGAAGGCGGAGCGCCGTATGATGTGCTCGGTGTGTAACTTGTTATTGGTGCTCCGTAATTGAATGATGGGGGACCATACTTAGGTTTTGGGGGACCGTATTTTGGTTTAGGTGGTCCGTATGATGGGCGTGGTGGTGCGCCATAGGCTGCTTTAGGTCGTGGGCGGTACCGTGTAGGCGGAGCTCGGTAGATTATGACGGGAGGTTCTCGTTTTGTTCTTGTTACATTTTTTACTACTTCTATGCTTGTGGCTGTTACTGATGTTATAATTTGTATAATTATCAAACACCATATCTGAAAATATAAAGTAAATTTAATAAAGTTTAATGAAAAATGTTACTAAAATAAATGGTTTTTAATATTTAAGTTAAAAATAGAAAATAATACATATTTTGAATTGTACAAATAATGATTTTAAATGTAAATCTAGCCAAACTGAAGCGTTTTATCAAAAAATGTTACTAAGATAAAATGTGTGTTGGTTAATAACAAACAACTTTTGCTAGAAACATTTTTTGAAATTTTAATCGTAAATGTCAGTTTTTAAAGATTTTGTTTCAAAAAACACGGAAAAATTTAAGTATCAATATTTAGTATTTCATTCTTTTTTAGCGATTTAAGCCAAACTGATAAGATTTATCAAAAAATGTTACTAAGATAAAATGTACGTTGGTTAATAACGAACAACTTTTGTTATAAACATTTTTTAATATTTAAATTGTAAATGCCAGTTTTTAGTGATTTTGTTTCAAAAAACACGAAAAAATTTAAGTATCAATGTTTTGTATTTCATTCTTTTTTAGCGATTTAAGAATAACTGATAAGATTTATCAAAAAATGTTACTAAGATAAAATGTACATTGGTTAATAACAAACAACTTTTGTTAGAAACATTTTTTTAAATTTTAATTGTAAATGCTAGTTTTTAGTGATTTTGTTTAAAACAACAAGGAAAATTTTAAGTATCAATGTTTAGTATTTCATTCTTTTTTAGCGATTAATGGAAAACTGAAAAGTTTATCAAAGAATGATACTAAAATAAAATATGCGTTGGTTAATAACAAACAACTTTTGTTATAAACATTTTTTGATAATTTAATTTTAAATAAGAGTTTTTCGTGATTTTGTGTTCAAAAATACTAAAAAATTTATATTTCAGTAATTTGAATTCTAATCTTCATTAGTGATTTAAGCAAAACTGAAGCATTTTATCAAAAAATGTTACTAACATAAAATGTGCGTAAGTTAATAACAAACAACTTTTGTTAGAAACATTTTTTGATAAATTAATTTTAAATAATAGTTTTTAATGATTATATGTCAAAAAACACTGTACAATTTACAACCCGGTCACTTATATTGTAATCTTTTTTAATGATTCTATGAAAACTGCTTGGTTTTACCAAAAAATGTTACTAAGATAAAATGTCCGTAAGTTAATAACAAACAATTTTTGTTAAAACAATTTTTGATATCTTAACAACAAACCATTATATTTCAAATTAAACTACTAAAAACACAAAATGTAAAAAAAAAATTTAATTACTAAATTAAATTAACCCTAATAAACGTTGACTTTACAACTAATTATAAATTAAATCACGTGAATAATCCATTCTCTGTTTATAATTAACATTAATATTCAAGTTCGTGTGTTTGTTTTATTAATTTCGGTCTTTTAGGGTCAGGTCAACACCAAAGAAATGAGTTCACATCTTGCACGTCTTTTTCCAGCAACTTTCTGCTTCTCATCTCCATGATTAAAAGAGATTTTAATTACAACAATCTCAGTGGAGTTTGATTTCATACCAAATTAATACTCACAACAAAGTAGAAGTACTTGCAAGAACCTTGCACTCGATTGCACATCGTTGCACTTTTAACACTTTGTTTTCCAAACAACAACAATCACGCTTGACTTCAACAATTTCTTAACTCTTCTTCTTCCTTTCCTTCGCACACAAACACACAATTCGCACTTTTCCTGCACGTCGTCTTCACTGATTTCTGTGTTCTCGTTTATTAATAAACAACCACAACGCACCAAGAACAGCTTGGCAATTTTTAAAACTTTCAGAAACAAGTAAAACAATTGCAAATCCAAAACGAAAAAAAAAAACAAATGCTATAAAACGCACACAAACGACAACAAACTAAAAAAAGTTTTCACTTGTTTTTAATTTTTGTTCTTAATTAGTTCTGATTCGCGTTAAAAATATGACCGTCGAAGAGTAGTTGTTGATTGTTGAAGAAGAATATCCGCGTGCATCGCGTTAGTGCTGGCGAAGTCTTCGACGGTCTGACGGCGACTGGCGCGTTGCAAGAACCGCACGAAGAAGTTATAAGCATCGCATCCGCAATAATACGAAGAACGCAACCAACGCAAAACGTTCCATCAGTTGTCGGTGCGCGATGTGCAAGCTTTTGATGGTTGACGCACGATTCTTTCAATCGTGCATGAAACATGGACGCGAAATGAGTGGAAACTGGTCGAAAATTACTCGAAAACAACGAAAAGACGAAGAGTTTAGTGCATATACAAAAGTACATGCACGAATTGCAACAAACAACAAAAAACTGCATGAATAACAATGTGAAACAATGCATAAATCAGTGAATAAGTGAATCAAACACAAGAATAAAACTGATTTGTCTTCAACGGTGAAGACATTTTTGTAAATCATTTTAACAATGTAATGGTTGTAATTACTGGTAAAACAATTGGGAAATAAAATTGTCATAAAATAATTTCCTGTAATAAAACGTATGAATTAATGTTAGAATTAAATGAGTTATATTGTTTAAAATATGTTGTTATTAAAGTTTATAGAAGGAACAACGAATTATAGTCGTGATATTTTTGATTGTAGTGTGATTTTTATGGAATTGGTGCACTTTAGAAAAAAATGTTACTAAGATAAAATGTTCCTTATTAAATTTGCAACAACTTTTATTTAAACAATTTTTTTATATTGTTGCTAGAAATAGTAGTTTTTTGTGTTTAAACATTGCATAAGTTTTTTGAGAATCAAATTATGAAACAATTAATGATTTAAATGTAATTCTAGCAAAACTGGTGCACTTTAGCAAAAAATGTTACTAAGATAAAATGTTCCTTATTAAATTTGCAACAACTTTTACTTAAACAATTTTTTTATATTATTATTAGAAATAGTTGTTTTTTGTGTTTAAACATTGTATAATTTTTAGTGACTCAAATTATGAATAGACTTGAAATTTATTTGCTTAACAATTAAATTTTTCAATTAAAAATTAAATCAAATGCGTAAAGTTTTGCTTTAAACAATAAACCCTCATAGTTTTGTTACTTATTCCAGTCATTTAGTTTGCAACACAATACACAACGTAACATAACCTAAAACGCAGTGCAGCGTGGTGCGGCGTTATCAAAATTATCATTTAGTCCGTTTTCTATTTTATGTTATTTCATGTTGAAAGTGTAGCATTCACAACATATTTGCATACGTAATTCGCCAACACGTACTGCAATTGCACCAAATCCGCCATTTTGTTCAGCATAAATCAACCACCACACAACATATTGCAAAATCAATACAATTGCTTTTATTAACTGGAACGAATACCTCGCACTCTTCACAGATATTTATTTATTAGCAAATCTAACGATTTGAAATTACATCTATTCACATAACCAAACAATCAACAACAAATTGTTTAGCACTGGATACAATAAAGCGTTTTCAAATGGAATATAAATAAATAAAATTGAATTTCTCTTGATTTTCGCTTCTCACGAATGACACGCGCGCGCCGTTGTATTACAAGTCATAAAATTTCACAAAATAAAATTTCGACCAAAGATGGCCGACAGCCACACAATAAAAACGAAAGTTTACGTTTTATTTAACGCTAATGTAATAATAATCATAGTAATACATAAAATGATTATTTTTGGTGGACTTTTTGCAGTAATAAATTTTCAAGCTAAATTTAACACGTTTTGACAAAATTATTTAATAATTTAATTGTCTAAACTCATTAATTTAATGTAATGTAAAGTAATTAATGTGAATTATAATTGTTTAAAACAATAAAACTGAAATTTTGCATGTTTGTAAGTCGTTGAACTGATTTTGAGTGATTTTGAGTAATTTGATGATGGTTTTATTATTATTACAATCCACGGCGTGTAATAACAATAATCGATGTAATAAACTTAATCGTGATTATAGTTTTACGTCACAAAGAATAATTTTATTGGAGTTTAATAGAAAACACGCCTAACACGTGATGAACGTTAGGCAACCAAAGTAACAATTTATTTTCAATAATCAATTCAATAATTCAATACAATTTGGTAATTTTTTTGTAATTATTTTTTAAATTAAAATTCAATACAAATCGTGCTTTAGTTATTATTATTTTTTTTATATTTTATTATTGATTTTGTGGATTGTTACATAACTAAATTATTTTGTAAATTTTATAATGTTAGGCAACCAAACGTACAAATAAGTAATTAATAATTGTTATTATTTAATTATTTAACGGTTTCTGAATATTAAATTATTATTTTCTTTCCAGTGAAGTTATTACTAATATTAAATTATATTCAAATAAAAAAACTTAAAAATTTAAAATTTAGTATTAAACATTTAAAATATTAAAAACTAAAAAAATAATAATAACCGTTTATGAATTATTACTGATTGAAAATTACTATGTCAATAATTATTCATTAACAGCAAAATACCTGACCTATCTCATTAAATAATTAAATACGTCTCTTAAAAGCTTCAATTAAACTCAACCAACTCATACTAAATCTAAGACTGAAACTAAATCTAGGACTAACTGTAGTTTAATTTTCGCACGGATACTTACTCATAGATAGATAGCATCATAACAGAAGTCATAACTTTTTAATATTTGTAGGTTAAGTTAAGAACTCAATTTGTTTATGAAAAGTAAAAACTCTTATTTCTAATAAAGTAAAGTTTATATTATTAAAACTTTTGTTTAAAAGTTTGTGTATAAGTTTTG
Source organism: Atheta pasadenae (assembly GCA_030264155.1). NCBI lineage: Eukaryota > Metazoa > Arthropoda > Insecta > Coleoptera > Staphylinidae > Atheta > Atheta pasadenae. Next base: position 7,936 of record JARJDS010045590.1, read on the forward strand.
GAATATAAAAATTTAAAAAAATGCAATAGTTTTTTTTTATTTTTATTTTTATTTATATTATAAGACGTTTACGTTATTATTAAGCTTTGTTAATGTAAGAAACACTTATTTTTCATTTATTTCATAGTTTTGTAATGTTTATAACATTATAACTAATTATTACTAATGTAATACGTTAAAATGTGTACATTTGGTTGCCTAATAAAAGTACAATTTACAATTACAAGTTAGGCAACACTAAATACAACTTTCTTTTTTAATTGTTGTCAATTTATATATTTGAGCTTTAAAACACTCAACATTGTTATTTTGGTATTAGTTATTATATATATACAAAGTGTTGTCAATGTAAAATTTATTTTTAAACAAAAATTGATGAATAAATTAATATTTTTGAATTTTTAATTTAAAAAAAAAAATTACATAAATATTATTTAATTTAATTTAATTTAACTTAACATTTAACCTTTTTATTTTATTCAGCAATAAATTAATTAAAATACAATCAATTCAAATAATCTTATTAATTTTTTTACGTTTAGACTTTAAATTATTTAAATAAAACTTAAGAAAAACAAGCAGTAACTAAATTTATTTATTTTTTTAAATAAAATTCCTAAGAAGTCGTGTTAAAACATTAAAAATTAATTAATTAATTTTATTCAGTTATTTGTATGTATTCTTTAATTTATTGTTTTTATATGTTTTTACTTTATTCTATAAATATTTTAATATTCCATTTAATTTATTACTTATTTTTTTATTAAACAATTTTTTTATGGTTTTTATTGATATTTGTAGAAATATATTTTAATGTTTTTTTTTTCATTTTCTTTTTGTTGCTTCAAGAATTAAATTAAAATTTAAAATAAAATAAAAAAACAGAAGAATTTATATTTAGAATCGTTGAAAATGTTTTTATGTTGTTGGTAAAAAGTGACATGCGACATGATTTTACTTTTAACCGTTCGTAATGTTAATAACACTGTTAAAAATCACGCACAACGCGCATTAAAAGGATGTAAGTGTGTTTCTTAAGACTCTTGTTAAATTAAATTAAAATTAAAAAAACAACAACATAACAAATAAAAATTACAAAAAAACATTAATGTAAAACATCAAAATTAAAGATAATGAATTTAATGATTTAACATTAACACGTTTTTAAAATTAATTTCAACATCACAAACACGTAAACATGTTTAAACACTAATTGTATTTTAATTTTTTTTTCGGCTTGATATTATAGATTTTTTTTATTCGTGTTTACAATGTTCAATTAATTAAAAAGAAAACAAAAAAGAAGAAAAAAAGAAGAAAAACAAAAAACAACACAACAAAAACGACAAGAAAACAAAAAACAAATCAATACAAAACACAACAAATAAAACAAAAAACAAAAAAAAAACAAAAATGAAAACAAAACAAAAAAAAATAAGAAAACACAAAAACAAAAAAAAACAACCAACTAAAAAAACTTTAATTTAAAAATATAATGTGCGTGCTTGTCAACGATGTGTGACTGGTATGACAATGTAGGACGTCGCTCGCACATCTGCACTTATAAAGTCTGCATTATCCGATTTTCCATTGAAACTCACTTGAGAGTAAATAACTAAGTACACAATTAAGAGTCTGCGGAGACGACGCCAACGAAAAGAAAGTAAGATTACAATCACGCGAGATCCGGTGTTGAACCTGAGGTGAAGGCGAAGACGAGAAGAAGACAAAAACGTGAAGACGCGTTAAGTTTCAGTTGGAGACACGCAACCATTGATTACGTGTAGAATGTTAAATCTGCATGTGTACTTATCAACAAATCAACAAATCAACATGTCTACACTACACATCAATAAATCAAAAGATCAACAATTCAATTGAAGATGTGATTATATATAATCTATAATCTGCAATTTACAATCAACACGAAAAAGATCAAATGAAGAAGAAGAAGAAGCAAAATTACGTGGTTTTTTTAATGTTTAACATTTCAACTAGTTGTACTTGGCAGAAAGTGAGCATAACTTTTAATAAGTTAACACTTTGACCTCTTCGTTATAAATACACAAGTAAAAATGTTAACTTTTAAGGCATGCAACCAAATTTACAGATAACATTTTTTAAAATTTTATAAAATTAAAGAATTAAAAAAATAATAAAAATTTACTGAATAATTTACACTTGAAAATATTGAAAATATAAAATCGTAAATTTATGTCGGAAACTTTTTGTAAAAGTTGTTCATCCGTAAAAACTTCACAATTATTGCAACGCAAGTAAGTTGTAATAAGCACACAATAACCGCAACGTCCGTTCACTTGTTTATGTTCTTCTTCATTTCGTTTTCTTGTAACACAAAACACAATATGCGCAAAGTGTTTAGTCAACCATTAATAATTTTATAAACATTTAATATTTCATAGTTTTTGGTTTGTAAATAGACAAAACAAAGTAATGGAGATTGTTGTCAGTGGTAAACATAATGTAAATATGCAAACAATTGTTTAAAAAGTTGTATAGTTTACTAGAAAATTGGAAAAAACTTTTAAAAAAACTCAAATTTTGAATTTATTAGGTGTACAGTTAGTTGCATATTATAAAACGTTCAAGTTCTGATTATGTTCAACGTAGCTGAACGTAGCATTCAGTTACATTTAAAAAACAAATTTTGTTTTTCCATGGCTCCAATGCAAGTGCGACAGAGAACTATCAACATTTTGTTTCTGTTGCAGTCAGTTACATTAAACAAACGTGTTTTGATTTTCTATGCCAAGAAAAAGAAACATTTCACGAAGTTTTCGTGAATATGAGTCATAATAACGTGTGTGACGTCATGAAATCAGTGTTTTTGATAAAAT
>JARJDS010045612.1:0-20401 GCA_030264155.1 Atheta pasadenae
ATAACGAAATTTCAAAAAATCAAAAAATTGCCCAACTTTGAAGGCCAAAATAAAATACTTCGGGGATGTTTTGTGGATTAAATTTGGTCATACGTTAAAGAGCAACTCTTTAACTATTATTTAAAAATTAGAACGTGAGAATTGGATAATATGATGAGGAGATACGAGCAATTTTTCATTACGAAATTTCAAAAAATCAAAAAATTGGCCAAATTTGAAGGCCAAAATAAAATACTTCGGGGATGTTTTGTGGATTAAATTTGGTCATACGTTAAAGAGCAACTCTTTAACTTTATAATAAAAATAAGGGAAATGAATTTGAGTATCATGGGAAAATGTATTGACCAATTTTCAATGCGGTGTTTGAAAAAAACGAAGAAACTGCCCAACTTTGAAGGCTAAAATAATATACTTTGGGGAATATTTATGGATTAAATAAAGTCATAAATTAAAGCACAACTCTTAAACTTTATAACAAAAACTATTTTCTAACTTTTATTTACAGCCAGAGACTACAGTACAGCAACACAATACAATTTCTAGTCCTGAGAGAGCGTTCAAATTAGTTATAACCAACAACAAAATATTTGTACGTTGCTATAACAAATCTGACATCTGTCAAATAGGAACACAAAGCAAATCACAGATAATACAACTTATATTTTAAAGCATTTATAATAAGTTCCAAAATGAAGATTAAAGAACGTATTCACACAAATCAACATATTTGTAATCTTGACGATGCTACGGCCGAAATGTTCAAAGTTGATTCTTTGCTCACAACGTTCAAACGCACCCTTGAACTTTGGAGAGGCAATCCAAATGTAAATTTGTTCTACAAAAGTTTGGCTCCCATGGATGCAGAACGTAAAGTACAAAAAGAAGTTAAACTGGGATGGTTCATAATTCATCCATTCAGCCTCTTCCGGTAAAAGAACATCAATAGTTAATTATTTATTATTAAAACAATTGATAATATTTATTGATACATTAGATTTCTATGGGAAATTGTTCACTGCGTCGTCTTGTTCATAGGATTTATAATAATCCCTCTTAATCTTATCTATGGTAAAATGTTATCCCCCACATTGGTACAGCTTGGCTTGACCGGATTCCTTGAATGTGTGGAAGTAGCTTGTGATTATTCCTATGTGCTGGACTTTTTAATGATTCTCATAACAGGATATGCCAATGTTAAAGACAAAATGGTTTATTTATCTTACAAGGAAATTTATCGGTAAAATACTAATCACTTACTCCTTAACGTACCATATTAATTGATTTGTAAATTTAATTAATATCTACTTAAATCCCAACATAAAACTTATTTTAGTAATTACACGTCCACGATTCAATTCTACATCGATATAATTGCAATGATCAGTATAACAGCAATTATGAAAATATATATGGATTATTACACGCCTGAAGAAAATCTTTCTTGGTTATTATATGTTAAATTATTATCCTTGTTAAAATTTTTTCGTCTGCCTCGGTTTCTAAAGTACTTCAAAACTTGCACAGCTGGCATATACCACAAGATTTTAGTGGTGAAAGTAATAAAATATTCACTTATCTATTTTATATGCGTTCATTGGTTGGCATGTATTTACATTATTTCGGAACAATACTTGATGGTGTTTAAAATGAAACCTGATGAAGATTTATCAATTCCTAGTATCTTACATATATACATTCCTCTCCAGAATTATTTTGATATGTATATTTATGCACATCTTGCTGTGGCCGCACATTTATTTGGTAATATATTAGTTTAGTACTTAGTACTATAACATCTTCAATTTCATGAGATATATATTTTAATTAATTCAAAATAATTGTTACGTATTTCAGGTATTCGTATGGACAAAGCTGTATATTTTAGTTATGTCCAAACAAACATGTGGGTGTTTAATCTTATTGTTTTTCTTGTTGGGGGGACAATTGGATTGGTACTGACCTGTATATTTACAAGTAAGTGTAGCCCAGTGTAGTCACAACAAGTATTTAGAGGTTATGATTGTGATTACAATGCAACATAAGTTTGACTTATGTATCAGCTGAATCTAACCTCAAATCGTTTGATTACGTCTTTTTTAAATATTGTTCTTATATTCTATACCTTTTTCAACTTTTGCCTTTTTTAGTTGCTATAATACAAATTATAATTTCAAGCAGCTCATCTGAAATGCAATATCATTCATTACTTGCTGAAATCAGGAAATTTGTTCAATCTAAGAACCTGCACAAAGACATGTCGCAAAGGATTCATTCATATTATGAATATCGTTTTCAAAAAACTTATTACCAAGAATCTACAATAAAAGCTCATCTCTCAGGTATGTAAACATTAAAGTTTTTAAATTCCAAGTATGCATTGCCAAAATATGGCTGTCTATATCCATATTACTAAAAAAAATTAAAACAAAATAAAAATTGTAAATATTTGTAACTATATTATTTCAGATTTGTTATTACGTGAAGTAACAATACACTCATGTTCATACTTACTGAAAGTTGTGCCAATATTCAGTGAACTTCAATCAGAAGCCCTCGCTGAAGTAGTGGATCATTTAACAAGAGAAGTTTATCTCTACAATGACTTCATCATTCAAGCGGGTGACAACGACACTTGCATGTATTTTATTTCAAGCGGGACGGTTGCAGTCACCACGCAAACAGGACGTGAAGTATTCAATAACAAATAAATCTACCATTTAATCTAAATTTTCTAACCAAAAAATTTGATTAGATTTGTCATTTAGAAGATGGTGGATTTTTCGGTGAAATCGCAATGATTTTACCTGACCAACGACGCGTTGCTAATGTAATCGCTATTGAGATCTGCGAATTATATAAGTTGGAACGCAAAGCTTTCTTAACCTGTTTTGAAGAAACTTCGGCGTTTTACAAAACAATTGATTCCACTGCACGCGAACGCCACGCAAAGACTGTACTATTAGAAGAGTTACACAAGAAATATTTATTGGATCGTACAACAAAAAGACGCTTTCGAGGAAATATGGAACAACCTATTGAAAGACGTATGTCCAGCATCTTGTCAGAGACCGAATTAGATAGTTATTAGTAACATAACATTTGACACATGTACAAAGTAAAAAGAATAACATATACATACAATAGATATTGTAAATAGTCTTCATTATTTTATTAAATTAGTACAATAGACACCATGCACAATATGTGAATAAATTTTTTTGTTTTTATATAATAAACTGCTTCGAATAAAATTTTTGACAAACATTGAAATTGAATACTAAAGGTAATAATAACATTTTTGCGCCGTGTGTTCAATTACTGAGAGTATTTTCTGAGAACTATGTTTTGTAATTGGTTACTATCAATCTCTCAAATCTCTCAATCGGATTCAATTATCTACATAAATAATATATCTGTGATTTTTATCTTTTATATGCTATTACAATTTTTCGAATATATAAGAACGCAAATTTGATTTTATTTTGTTTTGCTTTGTTTTACCATGTATACCATTTCGTTGCTAGCTTAAGCCGTTGACGAAACAGCGAGTTTTTTCAAATGATCCATGAAAACTTGAAGTGAAACGTCATCGGTCAATACGGGAGCACCACCATCCTAAATTAACGTTTTTTTATAAATCAATACACATCTTGACCAATAATAAAGAAAGTGTTTAGTTAGCACAAGCAGTGAAAACATGGAAAAAGTGTTAAACATAAATACAATGTACACGAAATACAAAAATAGCCCCAAGAAGTGTAACCAGCGCCATTTTAATCACAAATTAGAAAATTGTGATTGATGAAGCATACAAATCGTATTAAAAAATTACCATAGACGTCATCGTGCCTGGCATACCCTATTTGTGGGAATGGGGGGTTTAAAATATGAAAAAGAAATTATATCATGTCATATCATGCACAACTCAATGCACAGCTTACTTTGCTGCGAATTTCCAACTTAATTTTTATCATTAAATTTAACACAAACAAAAACGACATGCAAATATTTGATTTGAGTGACTTACCCCGCCATAGGCGTACATATTGTTGTGAGTCTGGCTTGGATTGACCTTGGACAGCAGGAATCTAGCCTGGGAACCGCCTTGTTCAGTGTCGATGTAACGCGGCATTGGGAAACGCGTCGACAGGATTTCTTGAGCGTCATCTACAGGGGCTTGTAGAAGTTGTCTAAAGTTTTCATATTCCGGCATGTCTTGATATTTTAAGTTTCTCCATTGAGCGATAGTCTATAACAATTTTTTTTTCAATTAATTTTTAAAACATTAAGATGATACTAAGTTTTAGGTTTGGGAATTACAAAATAAACTTACTTCACCGTGGAAAATTAAAATCTGGAAAAACGTATCCATCAATAAAATTCTATCCGGTTGAATTGAACTTGTATCAAGCAAAACAGGTTCAGGTGGACCATTAAAGCTGTAACTATACAAAATCGGCTGAATCATAATGAGCGACTGAGTCAAGTCCTCTCTCATTAACATATGCCGATAGTACGAAGTCTCATCCGGTGAATTATTGAAAACTTGCAAAAACTGCGAACGACGTAAATGGTACATAAATTGCGGATACAAACTAAAGTTTTCATTCAGCCTGAAGCTATTTGGATCATCTTTGTTGTATTCTCCAAATCTTTGACACTATAATCACAAACAAATAATTAAAAATCACATTATTGTACGGCAAATAATAATTAAACAAAACGCACCAATCTAATTAACATCCTATCAACCCATCTTAAAACATCTGGACCATCATCACTCTCCGCTCTATAGACCACCATCCTGGACATCATAACTGCAGCTGCTTCCTGGTCAAAACCAGCACTTATATGATGAATATTAGCATTAGCATCCGCCCAATTCCTGGCAATCGTTGTCACTCTAATTCTTCTTTGTCCACTTGAATGTTGATACTGTGTAATAAATTGTATACAACCCCTACCACCTTGTGGAATAGGAGCTGCATGTTGGTTAACCACTTCAAAGAACAGTGCAATTGAAGTGCTAGGATTCAAAGTGCACATTTTCCATTGCACTGTATTACCCATACCAATCTCAGTATCAGAAACAAGTGAACTTTTAACATTCAATGATACACAAGACCCAATTCCACCTTGAACTTTCAATTCCCGCGAACACTTAACTTCCAGTGTGGCATTAAACGCCATTTTGAGATCACCCTTTGCATCTTTAGCGAACACGCGCTGGAATGTTTGCTTGAACAACGACGAATTAAAGGAATCACCCATTACCATATGGCCACCAGTGGAATTACAACACTGCTTCATTTCCATTAAACCAGTTTGGTCTAAAGCGCAGGAATAAATATCAACGCAATGACTATTACTAGCCGCACGCATCGCTAAAGCTTCGTAATGTTTGATAGCTTTTTTCATGTACTTGGCGTTGTCTTTATGGATGTCGTGATGTGAACGAATGGGTTGTTTCAAGTCATCGTTGACCACTTGACCGGGTCCTTGCGAGCAAGATCCGCCGAGGAACATCATTACTCGTCCACCTGTATTAGCATAGGTACATTCTAATAAACCGATAGCAATTGATAATGCTGTGCCCGTTGATCGTAACGAACGTTTGCCTTGTGGGACTGGCCATGGGTCTTTTTGAAGCTCGCCGATTAAGTCGGTTAAGCTCATGTCGCATTTGGCCAATGATTGAATGAAACGATTTGCCGGTGGGACGATTTGTTGTTGGCCTGGTTGTTGTCCACGTAATTGTTGTTGTTGCTGTGGAGTCATTGGTGACACTTTACCAATTCCTAACATGTCTTGAATTTGTTTGGCTGTTAAATCTTTGGTTCCACGGAAAACGTAACTTTTACTGCAACCATCCGTTCCTAATTCATGTACTTGAACCATTTTACCAAAAGTTATTAAACCAATGAGGGCATTAGGAGGTAAAAGACTTAAAGACATTTGAAGTGAATCTTTAAGTGCACCTAATTCTTCATCATCCATACATGTATCAACCACATAGATGTAAATTGGAGGCATGCATTGTGCTCTTGTTATCGTATATTCTAATGTGGAGAAATTTGGCATCAACTCTGCTGGTTGATGTTGTTCAGAAATTGCAGCATATTGTGGTGGAAACTAGAAAATAAACAAATAGTACATCAGCATCACTATTTTGAAAACAAAATAAACACTACAAATGTTATCTTTAAAATTATTAGTAAAAATAACAACTTACTGGATTCCGATGGAAACAAAAATTGCAAACCCATAACTTTGCTCTGTAATCAACTTGACATAATGGATTTAAAATCGCGCGGCAATTATTCCGCGTGCATAAAACAGGATCATATTGAATTGGGGGCAAGTCTGGTCGTTCTTTTAAGGGTTGATAAAGGCAACCCAATGGAACAACAAGTCTGGTGGCTTCAATTCGACTTGATGGCCAAGCATTCCATGTAAGACGGACGCCATCACGGTCCTCGTTTTGTTGAATATACTCTTCAAACATTGCCATCTAAAACAATACAAATATTTGTAACACCAGTAATTAATAAGAACTGCAAATTATTCATGTTTACAACCCCCTTTTGATGTAAAATTAAAGTACAATGTAAAAAAAAAGAAATATATACAAAATTATTACGGTAATATTTAACAAACAACGAGGAGCATACCTTAGGCTTGTTTTAATCTTAACCGAGCTTGTATTTTAGGCAGAAATATCGGTTTCTTGTAAGTAATTTTCAAAACACGACTCCAACTCCACGTCACCCGTGCTTCACTGACGCAAATGACAAAACACGTATGTTAGTTACAAATGTCAGAACACAGTAGTACCAATAGGTATTAATTTAACAGCTTACAAGAAAAAGATTTAAACTTTAAATAAAAACAGTCAGAAACTAATAAAAATAACTAACAAATAATAAAAATATCTAATATAATTTTAATAATTTGAGTTTTAACGTTTTAATTAAATAGTTTGAAATTATTTCTTATAAAAAAAGTTACTAGATTCAGTTACATGTGAAAAGTCCCTAGTTAATATTGAAATTTAATGTACAGGATGTTATTTTTTTGTAAAAATCAAATACCATGTTTAGTACAGTAAATATGTGAAACACAGTGTGTCACAAGCTTTAGAATATTTAAAACATCCCGTCCTGCAACCTGCCTGCAACTGTCATGTTTTGTACAGTGGGGGATGATCATATGTTTTTGATAGTTGTATGCAGGTTGTATGTATTTGGTTGTATTATCGGCAATAACTCGTTCGAGTACGGAGGGTATCGTGACGCGTAGTGTTGTAGCGTGTGTTGTCCGGCTGTTCCTGCCCGGTCAACACGCAACAATCAAAATAAACAGAATGGCGTTACGATAATCGTATCCTCTGACAGACAGGTCCGATGGGACGACAGAAAATTAGAAAACGTCGTCGCTGTCCAGCGCCTTACAAAATTCTAGTCTCCTTCGAAAGCAGAAACAACTACACCACGCCGTAAGTGTGGGTTAGTGATGATATCGTCGTGATACGCTTTCGCTCTTCAACCCTCAAAATGTGAGTAACACTCTTATTTTTTATCACACGGCGAACATTTTTTTATCTAACCTTCAAAGCAAATGTTTCCATCCAAAATATACAAAGCGGTTACACGCAAAATATACCCAGTTGCGAATGTGTTGATGACTCATGGTCAAAATGTAATAATGCTTACATCTGCATTCTGCATCACACATGAAATATTTAACATCACATATTCAAACATTGGATATACGATCATCACAGGATATGCGTTTCATTTTAATTAATTAAACATTACGTGTATGGTTTAAGTAATTGAAAATGTTTACGTTCTGATTACCTCACGTTTAACTGTATTTTGTATGTTTCTATATGTAAGTACGCACATACAATGTAAAATAAATTAGGAAAGAGGAAGGATGTGGACGAAGTGCACGATGTGTCAATCAATCGTTTCCCCACTTCGCATTATTTCATTAATAATTCGAAAATATTTCCCCTGGAACATGAGTATGCGTATGTGTGTGTTTTGTTAATGTATTATACGTTTTTTTTATATTTCATGCAGTATGTTCTTGTTAATGTTCACAGTTTTCTTACTTTCTAATGGTAATGGCCAGCGCCAGCCAGCGCAAGCGAATGTCAGTTGGGAGCGTGAGCTCGCAGCGTGTGCACGCGTTTCAGTTCTTTCATTCACGCGGTGGTCGAACATGCGGTCCGGTGTGTGGAAGTGTGGATATTCACGGTCACCACGGTCATCTATCGCACCTAGTTTAGTTTCATGTGACAGCAGAAATAGAACGCCAACATTGTACTAGCAGTAGACCAGTACCAGAGTACCTGTAACAGGGTGATTATTATTAGTTTAATTTCAAAACAAAACACGAACAAATAAAATAAAATACACGAACTAAATGAGAATGACAGACACGTGACTTGCAGTAACATAACCACAATTATAAACTAAGCTTTGTTTTATAGTTTTTTTATACGAAAGTTAATAGGTCACAATATAGGCAACCAAATCCACAATGTATTTTTTTTATTGTATTTCTGTCAAGCGTGTTTGAAACACTTTTTTTATTAGCTCCGCAAAACACGCATATGTTGTAACACATCTTAACATGTCATATTTGATTTTGTGCTTGTTAGTTGATATCTGATAGGTTTGTTTTTATTGTAAATCGAAAACCTGGTAACATGGTACTATTTCAGTTCGTGTTATGCATTATATCCCAACAACGAATGTTATTTAACTATGCTAAATTTGTTTCATGATATTTTCTGGTTATTATACTTGTCAGTGGCTTAAAAGTTTTCTCGTGTTCAGGATGCGTATGCATTTGTGAGCGATATGTCTCTATTGCGTTGCGTTGTGTTTGTTGCATGAGTAACACATTTATTTCGGGCGAAATTCCACGGATGGAGTTTAACTTAACGGGAAATTGTTGGAATCATTGGAATAGCAGTCGAAAAGGGCAAACAAGCTAACGGATAAGCCGGAGCACGTACTTATAATTGTCTCCTGATATGATTCTACAATTCGGTGCTGGTGTACGAGTCGAAATCCTCATGAAATATGCACGAACGCACGCGATATCAAAATCGTTTTTCCATATCGGCACGACTTGCCCGCCTGGAACAACACAACGCGTCTAATTGCCGTTAATTTTACCTGTCTGTGGCTGTATGTCAGTTGGTTTTGGCTTTGGTTTCGCTCTGCGTAGTTTTAATTCTCTGGATTTTGATTGTTTTTTTCGTGTCGACACTACTTGCAAACCAAATAAAACAAAGTGGTATGGCAAACATTTAGTGTTTTGTTTGCTGTTATTTTATGTTTGTGTTTGACATTTGGAGGTTATTTTTTGTCTGTTAACTTGAGTTTTTTGTTAAGTTTTAGTTACATTTAGTTTAAAATTATATGTTTATACAATTGTGGAATAAAACTAGTAGTGAAACTATAACAAAATAAAAAGTTTATAAGTGCTGCTTGTAGATTGTGGGATACGCAGTTGAATTAAGTTAGAAAAAAGTTTCGCTTGGTTGGTTTTGTAGATAATTGCAAAAAAATCAACAGCGGGCAAAACCGCACGAAACAAAATGGAAAGTAATCGCGCAATTAAAACGCTACCAGGTTGAGACGTCTAGAGTTTTTAGTTAATTAAACATTAGTTGGTCGAGTTCTTAACGCCAACCATAGATTAGTCTCACTGTTACTTCTAAAATAACAGTTTCAACTTACTGATGTTTAATTTGGTATTAATTGTTCAATAAATTATTAAATTTGTTTGTGATTGATTTAAGCCAGAATTATTTTAATTACATTTTAATTTATTTATTCAAATTATTTATTGATTTCTATTTGAGTGTAAGTGAAGTTGAAAGTTAATTCAATATTCTGGTGAAAATGGAATAAAAAATATAGTGGTTAGTGTAGCATTCGAGTAGAGTAATAAGAGCAAAGTTGAAAGTTGGATAACTTTGTGGCTAGTTGAAGAGGTTAGTAAGTAATTTCAGTTGGCAGGTAGGTATCAGCCGGAAAGCGGAAATAAATCGTTATAAACACACAAAACGGGGAGACGAAAAGAATCGATATGGTATGGTTATGTTGTTCAGTTATTGCATGAGGGCATGAATGCGCGGCAGAAGAAACCGTTTTATATTTACATAAATAAGCTTCTAATCGATTGTTACACTTTTTTTTTGGGTGAAGGAACGAAAAAGTTCAAAAATTGTGGGAGGTTTTATGATTATTATGATTATTACTTTTATACTTCATTATTTCGTTTTTTTTCTGTTGATTTTATTAGTTAAATGTTTTATGTATGCTTGTGTAATTTTATTTACATTAAAAAATGTTTTTTTTGTATTAGTTGTTCAAGATTTTGGAAGTGTGCAATTGCGGAGTTTACTCACATGATTTCATATTATTATTATGGTTATTATCGTAAATTACTTTATTTTTACGTTTAACAATACTTTGCCAACTTTTAAAAATAAGTTTGACCAAGAAATGTTGTTATTTTTTCTTTAGAGAATATTCATGTACCAACTCTCTGCTGTTTTCACTATTGATATTCAATATTTTTAAAAATCCTTCTGGCAAAAGGAATATTTATAACCAGATAAGATAATTAATGAACAATCATTATGATATAGATAAATGTAGGCCTAAATATTTAATTTAGCCTATAAAGAATGAGATTTGAAATTTGTGGTTATAATCATGCCGTTCTCTCTCTATTATAACATTAAGTATAAAAATATAATTTGAAAATATTGATGACTCTTATTTTGTTTCAGTTTTAGTACAAAAATTCCCGTAGCCAACTATATTTAACATGGAATCTAAACCTAAACTGGTCCTGTCAAGAGAAAACTCTTGGGGAGAAATTAATCTTCAGACCACGCACAAACCTGGTTTGACAGATATACGTCCGTAAGTACCTAAACTTTCTAATTCTTCAAATCGATATATCATAACTTGTGAATCCTTAAATGATCCCAAACCTTCTTAGTGGAAGTCAAATCCCAATTGCCCGTCATTATCACTCTCCGCGCGAAACTATCCCCAACATGATGCTGAAAGCCTACACTTCTGAGTTCTTCGAGCCACCCTCGCTGCCAGCGCTCAAGGCCAAACTGGCCGCCGCCAAGCAGCAGGCCAAAGAGCAGAGGTACATCCATGCCAAACGAACTTTCCGCACAACACACCATCATCACTATACACCCATTCGAGACGTACACGCAAACTCTAGTCATCATATGTCCGCCAAAACGAAGGGCAAACACAAAGTGCAGCGCAAATTTTCAAACATTCAAAGCTTTTATGCCGATGGTTTTGTTACCGCAAAATTCAAGCTGTCGTATTTGCTGACATTGTTACGCATTGAAAGCGCAATTTTCCAGAATAATCACAGGAAGTGTACGAATATGACTGATGATATTTGGATGCAATCGATTTATAGGTTAGAGCGTTTAAGGCAATTTATTAAGATTGACAAACGTCCTACGCGTAAAGATATTGAAAAAGAACAGAGTCAAAAGGATGAGTTTTCTCTATCGGCAGACTCAGGTGTGTACAGCATGAAAATGCGAACTAGTTTGCAGAGTGATGATGACTCTGTAACATTAGATTTGGATGTGAGTTTTAACAAATTTGAGGATAGTACTGAATTAAATAGTAATTATAGCAATGATGAGACGAATTCTGAAAGGAGACGCAGCTCATTCTCTGAGTGTCTTAAATTACGACCTACCCGTGCTGTTCTTAGGTTTTCATTAACGTTGAAAAATGAGTCGCCATCTTTGATCAATGAATTAGACATTAACGACACGCAGTTCCAAATTGCAGCCGTTAAGTCTGACGACCAAATTCTAGTTCTAAAGAACAATTCAAGGGTTGAAATAGAAAATTATTTGTGTTCTTGTCGAAGTGAGGTTACGTTGTACGATGAACATGCACTTAGGCATGAAGAAAATCTGACTACTTTTGAAATCATTCCAAACAAATTAATCTGTGAAGATATTACTAGTAATAAAAAACGAGATTGCTGCGATTGTAAACGATTACAACCGAAATTTGATGTTACATCATGGCTACATGAGCAGTTTTGTAGCGTTCTCGAAGTTTACATGCTGCCGTGCGTGCATACACGACTTAAAATGCACATTGCTCAATCGAATTATCAATTTTCTGGCCAGTGTTGTTGTTACCATGTCGACACAATTGCCCTTCTTGTGGGTAACATCGCGGAAGGCTCCGTTCGCACGCGCTATGCGAACGCATGGAAACGTAGAATCCACTTTCAGCTACCAGCCGATAAGTTATACCTACCCGTTGTTGACAAGCGCGCTTGTTATCGGCCGGTGAACGTTAGCAGGCGGAAACAGAACTCGGTCGAAGGTTTAACTTTTGCACACACGACACGTTACCATGACTTTCTTACACGATGGAGGGATGCCATCGACTCCATCACACAATGCCTTGCCTTGCTGCTTGTGCGCTTTGGCAAGACGACGGGAACAATATGCCATCAGGACCTCGGCGACTGCCGAAATAGGTACCTTAACCAAAATTTCCAACCTCCATTTTAACATAACCAAACCAAACATCCATACATGTTTATGAGACCCCCACAATTTACGAAACACTACATTGTTTACGTTATTGCTTGTTTGATGTGTGAATTACATTCGTTGTTTTTTGTGGGTAGAAAACAAAGCGATGCCGCGTTCACTGATCAATGGCTTAGTGGTGGTGCGTTTGGTTCAAGATCGTCTGTTTTGGTCTTTCGGAGTTCTGCGCTGGCGCAATCGTCTGAAACTGAAGTTTACTCGAAGCCCGGACACAAGCTTCACATTACTTTTCGTGTAGTACAAGCCGAAACTAAATTGTTGGCCAAACTTTTAGAATGCCATGGCGTTAATGAAGCAGCATCCGATTCGAATGACTATAATATTTTGTGGACTGGATCACATCCCAAACCAGGTAGGCAACTTAAACTACATTTTAATTACAGAGCGTGTACATTTTAAATTGATTACTAATTATCGGATTTCCTTGTTATGTTGCAGGTATTTTACGATCAATGGCGCCACATCAACGCGTCAATCACTTTCCACGCTCGTACGAATTAACGCGCAAGGATCGTCTATACAAGAACATCGAAAAAATGCAACACGCAAAGGGCCTGAAACATTTTGATTTTATACCACAAACGTTTCTCATGCCTACTGAATACCGCGAATTGTGCACGACCCATCATCGTGTTAAAGGGCCGTGGATCGTCAAACCCGCTGCGTCAAGTCGCGGTCGTGGTATTTATATCGTTGAATCACCCAATCAAGTACCTATCGAAGAACCGGTGGTTGTGGCCAAGTACATTTCTAAACCACTGCTGATCAGAGGCCACAAATGTGATTTAAGGTTATACGTTGCTGTCACGTCATTTGATCCTCTCCTCATTTACATCTACGAAGAAGGAATGGTTCGCTTTGCTACTGTGAAATATGATACCACGCATAAACAACTTTGGAATCCCTGTATGCATTTGTGTAATTACAGCATTAACAAATACCACAGTGATTATGTCAAGTGAGTAAATATTTGTTTCGAGAATACTAAAAATATACGCAGCCTATCGGTACAAACAATTTAAATATAAGCGATAACTTAGGCAACTTGTGATACATGTACATCGAATATACAATTTGTACATGCTATAGTTGTTGAAAACTATTCAGATATTGTTAATTGTATAATTAAATAATGGTTTATTAAATTTGTTTACATTAGGTCGGATGATCCAAGCGCTGAAAATGTTGGTCATAAATGGACTTTGAGTGCGTTGTTGAGGCATTTGAAGGGTATTGGTAAGGATACCGCTGCTTTAATGACGCAAGTCGAAGATTTAGTGATCAAGGCAATTTTGTCGTGTGGAAATTCCATCGTTACGGCTTGTAAAATGTTTGTTCCAAATCCTGTGAATTGTTTTGGTAAGTAATAAATAAATTGATCTTTCATATTATTTGAGTTAATATAAAATAACGATTTATGTGTTTCATTAGAATTATATGGGTTTGATATTCTCATTGATGAAAATCTAAAACCGTGGTTATTGGAAGTTAATCTGTCACCAAGTTTGGGATGCGACAGCCCACTCGACGTGCGATTGAAATCGGCCATGTTGTCAGATCTCTTGACATTGGTGGGGATACCAGCTGTGGATCCCATGGTCAAAATTGCCAGTCCAAGTAGTACGAATAGTTCGAAATCTTTGAAAGTTAAATTAAGTAATGTAAGTAGCTATGTTTTATTAGCGTCTTTAGTTTTGGGGTAGATCCTGCTGAATTGAGGTTATAATTCTTGGTTTTATGTTTAGTGTCGCAGAATACATTCAGCAGATGGTCTCAGCAATCATACACTGCCAAAGAAAGCAAGTAAAGGCTCCGTTACAATGTCCACCTCTTCATTAACCGCCGAAGATACAAAAATGGTAAAAATTGCCAAGAGTCAATTCTTGCGCCGAGGGGGTTTTGTTCGTATTTTTCCAGCTGTTGATAGTTGGACAAAATATGCGACCTACTTGGATCCTATTAGTGGTATACCAATTGCTGGTAGCAGTACGTCGATACCATTTTCATTTATGGGCCAACACAACAACAATCAAATACTTTACAAATCGTTATATCCTGATATGGTTATTGCTCCCACGGTTCCGACAGGCCGAATTGATAAGCACCATCACCGTAAACGGGATGGGTCGTTAGATGGTGTGAAACGATGTGAAGGACCTGTGTCCACGCCGAGGCAAGATAGATACGAAAGAAAACTGTCACAAGGACACAGATCTACTTTGTCATCTCCGAAGAAACCATTACAAGAAGATTATTCAGCCGAACTGAAACGACAAGTCTGTGACATGGTGAAGAACGGCAAAAAATTATCGCAAGTAGAAGCAAGGAAGGCGTTTAGTCAGTATCTTATGTGTGTATTGAGGAGAATATCTACGGCTGCTGATCAAGAAGGGCATATTGAGATTGTCCTCAAGTTTTTGCAAAAAGCATCTACCTATTTGAAGAATCCATTTTATGTTAAAGTAAGAAAACAGTGGATGTATGTTTGGTTGCCTATTTAACAGTGTGTTTTGTTTAATATTTAGATTCCTAGTCATAAATTATCCGATAAGGACCGCGCTGCAATTGTTGCAAAGCAACTAAACGACTTTCTGTACCTGTACAATCGCGAAACAGAATTATACGCCGATCTAGACCGCCCCAGTCAGATACCCAAGCACGTGTTCAACGAATTCTTGGAACATTCGAGGTGAGCGTCCGTTTCATTGCTTATTATAGCTCCACAAGCACGCCTGCTAACAAAATATCTTTCCTGTTGTCCATGTTTGACTATTAAAGTAACACATGCATGTGCTTTTATTATTAGTCTTATTTATAACAATCCATTGTTGTTCGTTGTTTATATTATTTTTTGTTAAGTTATTTATAATTTGTGTGTTAAATTTCTAAACAGTGAAGGTGATCTGGAAGAACTCCTCATTCTCCAAAATATACACACAGTGCCAAACCAGGATAGCAACTCACCGTCGTCCGTGACGAGTTTTCAAGGCCTCTTGCGATGCTTACCGAGCATAAATTCCATTTGTTTCAGCTCGCCGGAGGCGGCCAAGAAGCCCGTGAAAGTTACTCCGCTCTCATGATTTTTTCTCACGTCTCTGCGATCTGCCTTCGTTCCTGTTGTGCACAATCTAGTCGTATTAGTTTGTGATGAAAGCGTTCGATGCAAAAACACAACTTGTTTATTCGTGGATTACCAACTACTCTTACAAATGACCGAAATCATGCGTAACCTCGTAGTATATTGAGTGCGTTGTTTGAACATAGGCAACACAAAACGCACTTTTTGAAGTTTTGCGGTGCGCACGATATCGCAAGAAATGTATTTCATTCCTTTTGATTATTATTATTTGGTTATTAGGGATTATTTGTGATATTCCAGTGATGAGTGAGTGATTAAGCTTACACGAAACGTACCTCGTTTTTATTTTGCGTTTTTTTGTTACCAGTCAAATCATGGTTCGATTTAAGCATGATGTTTTTAATTTTTTATAATTAGTTTTAAAGGGAATGATGGTTACCATTTTCTTTCACTGTTTTGTTTGTTAGTAAGGTTTGTTACCCACAAAAATCACTTAACTTGTACTTATTTTGATTTTTATTATTTTTATTTGTTTCTATTGTTTTTAGTTTTGTTTTTTATATTTATTGTTGATTATTTTAAAAGTTGTAATCATGGTAAAGAGATGTAACCAAAGAAATGTTACATTTAACACTAATTGATGTCACTATCATCAGAAAGTGGTATCAGTTGAGGTTAAAGTGATCTCATATTATGGTAGCTCCTTAGTTTTTTTACTCTATATTTATCTATTCAATTGTTTTGTAACTTTGTTTTTTTTCTTATTATTTTTTATTGTTTTTCCTCGCTTCAATCAAAGTTAATGAAGGAAAAGTACAAATACAAGTTTAAAAAATTAATTTTATAATTACATACAATAAAATGAACGAAATATACATATTTCGATAAAGCTTTGCATTGATTCAATGTTTACTAATCAAATAAAGCGTGATAATTATCCATTGAAGATGATGCTAACGAAATACACACCCATTTTGTTGAGAAGTAAATTCATCACAATGAAATTTGCCTAATACTAAACGTAAATGATAAGTGACAAACTTTATGAATGATTATCGTGTCTAATATTAGAGCTAGAGCACGTTCGAGCTAACTAATAGCTATAGCAATTGGTAACTGCATTTAAGAATTAAAAGCGTCAACACAAAATGGCCGCCGTTTCTTACCATACAAAACGAATCTAGCACAAATGCAATTATGGAATTAAATTATCAAATCAGCAATCACATAGGATATTTTTGTAAGATTTCTGATCAATTAGATGATTAGCACATTTTGCTATAGCTTACAATACTATATTTGGATGTAATTAATATTGATTCACAATTAACTGCTGTGATGCGAACGTAGATGTAAATTTTGTTTATTATCATAATTATTATAGTCGTGTTTATTTCTATATCATTAGTATAGTTTAGTAACATGACTAGCTACGTATTTTCTGCACACGTATTTTGATATAAACAAACACCAAATTGATGTTAATATTAATAATAACTTTAACACGTGCCGAAGTCGGATTGTAGACAAACATTTCGTAAAATGCAAATGCAAAGACTTTGCGTGTTTGCACGGATTAAGGATTTCACGTAAATTCAACACACGGCGGCGTATATAGTGTACTTACTTACAACGAGATGAAAGCAAAGAAATTGTGATTGTATACACATTGCGTCAATCCGAATGTTTTTTCGAATCTACGCTGTTAAAACGCTATTAACGTCGACACGCAAAATAAAATTTAACGCATTGCGTATTTACCTTCGTAGAAAAGCAAAGATTCTTTAATTTGAGTTTGATTTACACAAAAATATTACGATTTCAGTCGTCGTAATAGAAGCGTATTATGATAATTTACGATTTTCAAAATCTTAAACCTTAGTCTGATATATGCAACTTAGTATACATTAATTTGTGTTTATTGGTTTCATATAGTCATATTGTTAAAAGGTGGGATTTGCTTAATTTAACATAAAAATCACTAAAATTAATGGTTATTTAAAAATTTGCAGCTAAATCTAATAGTGAATACTCATTATTATTAATTTTATATATTCACTTTTTGTTATTTTTTGTTTTAAATTTATTTTACTTTAGATGTTTCTGTAACACTAACAATGAGACTATATGTTTTAGAATTTTGTTGTTGTAGGCAACTATATCTACTTGCATTATTTTGTGTTGACAAAAAAATATAAACGAAATTCTAATCAGCACAGCAAAATCAAAGTATAAATACATATTTTATTACAAGCACAGATTGTGATACGCATTGGCCTATAAAACACAAAGTAGTCACACAAATAGATTCAGAAACTAGGTATTTATAGCCCTGAATTAGTCTAAAATGAAAAACCAAAAAAGTGACAAATGTAACGTACACATATTGCAATCACATATTTTTTTACTCTCTTAATAAGCGATTTGTATGTACTAGCTGTGTAGATATTAGACAAGTATTTTAGCTTAAAATAGATTAAAACAATAGAAAATCAAAGCTATCAAAGCTTTATGTTGATTTGACAATTCCAGCCCAAACAAAGAAATCAGATTTGTGCGTTATCATGCTCAATCAATGTAAAGTAAATATTAAATGCGACAAAAGCATGGAAATATACCAACGAACAAAACACATACTTGAAAATAATTGCAATAATGAAATTAATAAGCGAAATTATAGACGAAAGCATCATCGCTTTTGCTGTTGAAATGTGAGTCACGAACACAATTCTAGCTTGAACGCACTCATTCAATATTTATAACTGTCGTTCGGTTTATTTGAAGAAATATATGCATCGTAGAGCAAAAAGCATGAAATGGTAATTTGCTTATTGATCGAACACAAATGTAGGGAAAATGCAGGAAATTTACCTGAACTTCAATTCCAATGTTAGAGAAAATTAATCACAAATGTAAGTAATTGTCGGTTTTTTCGTTCCTGGTTTGGTCATTTACTAAACAATGAAAATTACTTTACCAATGAACTTGTATTTCTACCGATAAAACACTACAAACAATGTACGTGTACCAACGTGTACAATGCACATTGTACCGATTTTTAGGTTACATTTTTTTGTGTAGGCAACCCAAATGTCCAACTTTTCTATATTAGATTTTTATAGTTAACAAAATTGTTGATTATTCTATAATTTATCACGGTGAGATTTCCTGTTTACCTTAACTATTTTCAACGGCTTAATGCGTTCAATGTGTTTAAACATTTAAACAAGCTTTCTTCAAATAAACCAGGTTATGATATTTTTGTTTTGTAGCGTTAAAACTTGAAAAGATTTACTAAAATCGATCACTAACACCAAACCATAGTTTACTTATAATGTTAACACCAAATGGTATGATGTTGCATACTTAAGTGTGATATGTGTTCAGTGTCAATTTGTGCAATTAACAGCAATTGACGTACTTACAGAAATAAATTATTACGGCATATTTTACTGTGCAATTTGCTCAGTTTTGATTTATGTGATGCAGAATATTATTTTTGTATTGAAATAAAATGAATTGTAATTTTTCAATTATTCAACAATGCGAATTTAAAATTCTAACCTAAGAATTGAACTAAAATTATGAATTTCAAGTGAAATTATTGTCCGTTATAACTCTGGTTATAACTAGCCTGAATTTAAATTTAATAAATGTTTAAAACGTAATATAAACAACTTTAATTTATTACCTTTCGTCATGTGTAATTACCGTTGCCTTTAATTTTTTTACCATTTTTTATTTGATGTTAGTGCCGCCACCTATTGGCGACACACCAAGCTTTATTATAATTAATAAAATATTAGTTATTACTCTGTACAATGTTTTATTAATGTAAAAATACATTTTTTGGGTTTATAATAAAAATAATTTTAAATAATCTATTTTGATTCATTTTTCCCATATTTCGTTTATAAAATGTTTTTGTCGACTAAAACCGATTAATGATCAAGAGGTTATACCAAGTTCAGATCGCCAACGGATTTCAGTGTTTCAGCTGGAATGTTTGAATTCAACTGACTTTATTGAATCGTTTGAAGCGTTAGTAAGTTATAGTCAATTTTCCACGACGTGTTTTGCAAAAAAAAAGAAAAGCTAGAAGAAAATGGATTGCATATGTCGATAGGAAATTAAATTCCGCGTCTTAAAGTGTTTTTCATTTTTTTCTAGCTCAAAAAAAGTTTTTTGGACCCAAAAAGTAACAAAGGGGTTAGCCTTTATATGTTGGACAAATATAACAAGAATTATTTACGTTTTTAATTTATTATTCGTAATTTTTAGAGGTTATGTAGGTTTGTATTGAAAAAAACAACTTAAATAATAAGAATAAGAATTGTTAATGTACCTTATAAAGTATTTTAAATACCTAGGTATTTAAATCCGTTGAAATCACATGGAAATATTAAATGGTTTACGAGATATTAACATTTTTATCAAAAATTACCGCACTAATCACAAGTTTTTATCAAACAGATGCGCGCACGTTGCGACTGTAGTGTGTTATTGGTGTAGGGATATTTGGTTTGTAGGTTTGTCACTAGATTTAGTTTGTTTTTTCCCGCCGAGATTACATTAATGCAAGTGCGACAGAGAACTATCTAAATTTTGTTTCTGTTGCAGTCAGTTACATTGAACAAACGTCGTTTGTTTTTCTATAGCAAGAA
>JARJDS010045627.1:0-10844 GCA_030264155.1 Atheta pasadenae
AATGCACAACAAACACAATCGGAGGTAATTATTTGGTTGGATAAAATAAAAATAATTAAAATAAACAAGAAAACAAATGACAAACAAAGGCGATTTTTATTTATTTTGTTTTTAGTGTTATAAAATAAACAACTGAAACAAATGATAATCGAATGGCATACAAATTAAGAAAAAAAAAAACAAATAACGTATTTGTCCATAAAGAAAGTAAAAGTTTGTCAAGTGTTTCTTTTTTGTTTTTTTTTTTTTGCATTAGATAAACGAAGAAGATCAGTAGATAGTTGAATTTGTTTAGTATCGTGACCTTTTTATAATTTTAATTAATTCATATTTAATATAGAGTTAATAAATTTAATAAATAATTACATGTTCTGATATTTCAAATAGAAATATTCATGGTTACAAAAGAAATATCAAAAAACAAGTGTTTTTTTAAGTTTATTTATTCAAAAACCAAAATTTGTTTTTTTCATTGCAAGATGTGTCGTTGTATGTCAATTGTTTTTCGTGTTTGACAAATGAACAAGAAAAAAACAAAACATTGATTCACATTTTTTTAAATTGAATTAGTTACAACTTAATGAATTAAATAATAATTGTTTATAAATTTGTCACATGACTGACGACTTTCACTATATATGGATGTTTGCATTCTATGAATAAATTATTCTTTAACGAATTTGTCATGTTTCTAAGACGCATCCGTTTGTGTCACCAATTTGTCATTAAAAAAAAAAACTATGAGTTTTTTTATGTTTTTAAGTTTTTAATTTGTTTTGCTTTGTCTCTATTGTTTTTAGTGATTGTCAATTTTTTTTTTTTATAATTTAAGTTGTGTGAGCTACTGTAATTTAAATCTTTGTCGAAAAAATGAAAAGATCAATATGTGTTTTATGTGTTGATCGTGTTTGATTGTGGTGGAAATAAGTTCGCAAACACGTTTTCGGCATTTCGACACTACGCGATTCCGTGCCGCAGCGCCAAATTACCAAAGCGGCGTTGTTGCATTTCATTTGTTTGCGATTCAAGTCAAACAAAACCTTCAAGCGAATCAAGTGGGCTTGACAAATAACAAAAGAATTAATGCACAAACTTTAAATTCAAATAATAAATTTAATAACCACTAACGCCATCTGGTGTTTGGAACTGTCACTTTCTAATATTGTTTCATTTTTGTTTGGTTAATTTATTAAAATGACATAATATTATATGTTACTAGGTCAGTATTTAACAAAATTTTGGCATTTCTTAATTTTTTTTAATGTACTAATATTTTATGGACTTAAGTTGACTTAACTATAAAGTCCAGACATCAACAACTCAACTAGTTGTTAATATTTATTTTGACTTAAGAGGATTATGCGGATTAATGTCGTCTCGTCGTTTTGAATACAATGGCGACCAGAAGAAAGAAATGCAAAGAAATGTAAAATGTAGCGAATGGTTAATAGGCAACCAGTTGAACATGTCAAACGTGCCATGTTGGTGAAAAATGACAAATGAGGTTAAATATGGATTAAAGTGAGTGTAAACGTAACAAAACATTATTAAATTTTCAATTTTTTTGTGCTTAAGTCACTTTAAAAGTACTTAAGTAACATTACTTAAGTCGTGAAATTAATATTTTACAATTCTGATAATTATAACCTGAGTATATGTATAAAATGATAGAATTTTCTCCAAAACAAAAAATTATTTATCACTTAAGTCATATTGAAATGTAACTTAAGTAACATTACTTAAATTTTTTAACCTTAAATATATTTTTTTGTTCAATTCACGATTCATGGCACAATTTAATGACATAATAAAGTCGTTAAAATCTATTACTGCAATACACAAACAATTTTTTGGTTATTTTGTTGTTATTATTATTTTTTTTACTTAAGTCAACGTAGATTAGATAAATAAAGTTTAATTAGTTTGAGGCGATGCGACGGGAATCGTCTGTCGTTCGGTTCCCAGAGCCGGTTCTTTTCGTTTCATCGTCAAATTTCCTATTCGATAGTTAAGTGCCACACGCAAGCGCAGTGCGATTGTTTTTTGTTTTCTTTGTTTTAACTGAAGTCACGATTTTTTACGTTATTTATCGTAATTTAAGTAACATTACTTAATTTTTTGAATCTAAAAACAAATAAGTAAATAATAAGTTTGACTTTACTTAAGTAACTTGACTTAAGTCCGAAGAAATTAATATTTCTATTGTTTCCGATATTAAGTCATAATATTCAGAATAGAAAAAAGTGAATCAAATGCAAATCAATTCGTTACAAGCACGTAACACAAAGCGCCATGGCTTAAGACATGACTTGAGTCATAGATGTCTAAAAAGATATGGACACACACACGAAATGAGTGTGTAAGGCGTTTGTATAGTCGGCTACAGCCGGTTAACAAGGCATAAGTTGGCGTAAGTTGACTTAAGTAAGTCATGTCAGACATTTATACTGAAGTGACTTAAGTTAAGTATTCTAAACTAAAGATCTTAAGAATTAAAGAACTAAAGAAAGTTTTACTACATATTCACAGTAGCTTTTATATGTAAATCTATACGATTATTTTTATTGTTTGCTAATATTATTATTATTAACAAATTGTTGTAATCTTTACATCATAATATTTAATATTAAAATAAAATTCTTTGTTAAGTTAAAATGGTGGTGGGCGTTTGTGGTTTTGTGCTACCGAATTGATTGATTGTTAATAATATCTGACAGATCCGACAAGACTATTAGTTGTTAATATAAAAAAATATTGTTAATAATAGTAAATTCACTTAATGGATTTTTAAACAAAAAGAAGTCGCGAGATTGATTTAATTAGTAAACTATTAGATACAAATCGTTGTAAGTTGAATTAAGTAATGTTACTTAAGTTAAGTCACTACTAAGTAATATGACTTAAGTGTAAAAACAGGTTACTTTTTGTGATAAATAGCAAAAAAATAAGATTAAGATTAATTTCTAAAGAAAATGTTGAATTTATTTCATTTTGAACTTAAGTCATATGACTTAAGTCTTATGTTGATTACGATTTATGACGCGTTATAAATTGTTGCTACAAAAACTATCCAACATTATACGATCCATTAGGTTTTATCGATCTCTCAGACGCTCATTGCTTAACTTGCCAATCTAATTTTCTGACTTAAGTCGCAAGAAAATGACTTAAATGTTTTATTGTCTTAAACGCCTTGTGGCTTAAAAGATACAAACATTAATCGTGCGCATCTTCATCTTAAATGTTCATTCATCACCGAAGCGCCGTTTCGTCATTGTTCTTTGGATTTGTTGCGGCGGCTTGGTGCGCATGCGCAACACATAAAACTTAACGGTCGTCGTTCTTAATTTCCCAAATTCGTGTGTTAGTGGCGCGATGTGCCCGTTTTGTTGCCGCATTAACGCATCTATTCATCATCAAACACGCGCGCGTCTTGTAATTGCTCTTTAAGCATCCGAAATAGGCGCCATCTTGAATGCGAGGATAAATGCGAAATAAATGTTTTTCTACATGTGGTAATGCTATTAATTTATTTGTTTGCTATCCTGATATCTCAACTTATAATGATGATTACGCAAAGAACTGATTGGTGCAAGTGATAACAAGATTTAAGTTAGGTTACTTAAGTCGTAAAAATGATTCAAGTGTAAAAATTTATCTGTTTGTAGGTCTTTGTAGTGTTTTTTTAAGTAATTTTAGTGATTTTTATGATTTAAGTCACATTACTTAAGTTAAGTCAAAGTGACCTAAGTCTTAAAACATTGATTATTGATGTTTTCAGACATCCTTAACACTATTTAGATAGTATTCTTTCACTTTAATACGATTTTTAAAGTTAAGTCATAAGACTTAAGTGACTTAAATTGCAAATTGTACATTTTTTGATGAGTAATTACGTTTGTAACATATAATTGTTTTTTTTATCACTGCAGTCTGATAATTATTATTTTTTTAAAATTATTATCTTAAGTTACTTAACTTAAGTAACATCTATAAAAACCCATAAAAATCATAATTATTTAACATTTAAAGTCTGTAAAATATTTACAATTCAAAAAAACACAAATAACACTTTTATTTCAAAGTGACTTAAGTCACTTGTGTATTATAACACATTAACCTAATAATTTGCTATTAAAATGCAAATAATCTCAATGATCATGAATTAAATTTCCTTATATGTCATCTCGCGCATCCAATACTCATCTGCTCTTCTTAATACCAAGTGACTTAAGTATGCAAATTACCCTTTTTGCAATTCGCATAAGCATATGTTCTTACACTTCACATTTGCACTCGACTATCATTATTTATTTACACGCGCAATGAAAATGTCATGAAATAGATCAATTTCGACAAGATGGCGGCGACGCATACATAATGCGCACCTTATTGCGCATGTCTGCATGACTTGACCTATACCTGATCCAATATGATCTAATCCTCGCGCAGTTAAGGCTTAAGTAAGGCATTGACAACTTTCAACTTAAGTCTTTATGTCTTTTATGACTTAAGTCATATGACTGAAGTTAAGGTGTTCAGTTTCAATGTTTTAATGATTCGATCAATGCTCATTTTTTACGTCTTACGCATCGATTGCAATCGTTTGCACATTGATTTGCATTCAGGCATGTAAAATGGCCGTCATTGCATCAAGTTTGATCAAGATAAAGTCGTTGACGCCTGCGCACGATGACATTAGATAATCATCGGGTAAGTCAGTTAAGTCATCTATGAGTTAATATGAATGAATTCATTGTAAGTATTTAAGTATACCAGTTTTGACTTGAGTCCCTTTACTTAACGTAAGTCACTTTACTTAATTTATTAGATATTAATGAAATGCTAAACAAATGCCTAAATAAATTGCACGTACGTGCGTAACGTTTGTGTTTTGCAAAGAAATCAACATGGCGTTGAGACATTTGCGCATGCGCAGTTTTTTCTATTCCATCCTGTTATTAACGATTTGCAATCGATGAAACCAAACGATTCGCATAGATGCAATCGTTAAACAATTGAATTAAAATTAAAATGTCCGTCAAAGTTTATTGGCGAGATTTATTATAAACAATTGTTACAAACACGTCAATTGTCAAACTCACATAGAGACGTCACGTAATGTTATGTAAAATGATGGATAACAGCGGGGAAGATCAATATTTCGTTCTTGAGTAATCGGTTTGTGATTGAATGAATGACAATGAGAATAATTGCAATAATAACAATAACAACAATAACAGTAATAACAACAATAGCAATAAAATTTGAAGATGATAGTTTATTGCTCGTGATCGTGAATAAACGACGTGCGATTAGTGCGATTTTCAATTACTAAACAATTTCTTAAGTTACTTAACTTAAGTCACTTGAAATTTACCAAATTTTTGTTTTTTTTTGAGTTTAAAAAATTTGTTTACTTTCCTGGACTTAGAAGTAATGCAACTACGTGAAGAGAATTAATGCTTAAGTCACATTTTATTATATAAGTATATTTCCAGGCATCCGTTTGACTTTGATGTGTTGATTTTTCACGCCGGCATTCAAATCATTTGTTAGCAGAATGTCAATGACGATCATCACCTTTTCACTTTATTTCTGCTTGACTTCTTCTTGTTCAGTATGCGATAGAGGATGACTTAGCATACTGTACGTAAGTAATCTTAAGTAAACGATGCGCAAAGTGTGAATATAATTAGACACATTGGTGATATGTTACTTTACTTCCAGTTTTCATGTTTTGTTATAATGTGAATAAACTTTACTTAATTGATGACTTAAGTAGTTCCTGGCTATTAATTAATGTTTTAATTGGCAGTATCCAACACAATGTCATCACTAATCAATTTTTACTTACTTATGATACTTTAGTTTCTTTGACATTTTAAATAAGTCATTTTAAAGTAAAGTAACTTGAGTCTAGTCCCGGATATGTGTGTTATTAAATTTGAATTTATTGCGTTTCTTAATGAAATCAATAAATTCTTCGTTTATAAATAATATTTTCTATAAGTTTTGCTTTAAATCTTGTTATTGTTATTATTAATAATAATAATTTACTTGTTTTTGTACATTTTTATGCACTTGGAATGTTTTTAATTGGAAATAATGAGAGTATTGACCGTGACTTTTAAACAAATCGACATAAATGCGGTTAATGACCATAAAATCGCGTGAGATTATTAGCGATTACGTTTCCAGTTATGAATTGTTAATAACAATTAACAGGAAAATTATCAATATCTAAAGAAATTACTTGTAGAAACCACTAAAAACATTAAAACTAAACAAATCACCGCTTAATCATCACTTTAATTCATGTTACCTAAAACAACTAAAACAAGTATTTATATGATTGAACTGACTTAAGTCATGTGACTTATCTTTAAGTAAAGTGATTTAAGTTTAGTTGTATGCGCTAATCCGTTAAATTAATTGTTAATTTGTTAAATTTTAACGACTCCACCTTTTTGTAAGTTACTTAAATATATTCTCACGTGATGATATTTGATTTAAGCGTAAATCAAACATGAGCAACATTTTAACGCGTAGCGTAATAATGTTATTGCCCTTTTGCTCTTTTGGCACTTGGTGAGTTTCGACTCATTTTGCATTTATTATTATTATTATATAACGCATCAAAGCTGAGTAGTTAATTTTTAGACATCTACTGCGCATGCGCGTGTGGTTTTACTCATTATTCATTTGAAATGCAATGAAATTGATTCGTTACACGACGTTAGTATGTTTTGTTTTGGTATAAAACATTTTATGACTTAATCATAACTTGACTTAAAGTTATAAAAAACAATTTAAGTAATAGATTTACGTCAAACTAAACAAAATGAGAACTTAAAAGTCGAAAAGTTAAGTCTTGTAAGCCTAGGGCATTTGTTAGGTTAGAATGTGTATAATTTATACAACAAGGAAGTATAATAGATATAAGTTTTGACTTAAGTTAAGTTGAGTTAAGTTCAAATGTTTAATAATTAACATGTTTTACGATGACTTAAACTTTACTTTACTTTAGCGATGCGTTTAATTGTTTGTTTAACACATCAATCATATTATTTAATACTTAAGTCACATGACTTAAAAATATACCTAAAGTCAAGAAATTTAATTGACTTAAGTCATTATGCATATAAATAAAATTGTTACTAACAAACAAATTAATTACAAATTGTGATGCGCCGACGCAGGTAACTTACAGTGATTAGACTTATAAGATCTTAACTTAAGTTAATTATATTCACGCATACGATGCGCTACGACACGACGTTAAAATTTTATTTATATCTTGAAATTATAAACAAATTATTTGTTGTTATTAAAGTCGTCGTATAACATTGGCACGTGCGTGAAATGTGAAAAAAAATAATCAAGATGCAACGTGAATGATTAATTATCTCGTAATTCATTTAAATCACTTAATTTAAAGTTGTTACTTAAGTCATATTCAATAAATTACTCAGTAATGAAATTTCATAGTGACTTAAATCACCTTATAAATTAGTTTTATAGTGATTGAATGACTTAAGTATGATTAATAAGTGACTTAAATACATTTTAGTTTAAGATTTAGCAAACAAGTAACAAATGAATTTAAATTAACCAAAAAAATTAATTAACCAACTGTGATTCTTGGTAAATAATACTTAAGATAACTTAGCTTACTAATTGACTTAACTTAAGTCATAAAGTATAAGGTAGTTACTTAAGTGCAGATTATAATTACGGAATTAGAAGTGTAAGACAAATGAGGAAATCATACTTAAGTCAGGTCTTGGCTACTTGTTTTTCAAGTTAAGACTTAAGCATACTTAACATTTTAACACTAAAGTACTTACAAGTTAAGTTAATTAATTATTTTTTTTATCATTAGTGCATTGCTCTCACTCTTACACATTAAGATTTTAGGCAAAAAAAAAGAAACGAATCAGACGTAGCGAGCAAATACACACCAATAATAACTTGTGCAACGCTCCCACTCGCACTTATTACAAATCGCATTAACCGTCAAACGTCAAAATACAAATACTATTTATTTTAGCAGTTGTTTATTTTTGTTTATAAAATAACCGTTAACACTTAAGTCATACTACTTAAGTCTATAAAAAATATATAAACAAGTGAGCGTTGGCATACAAAATAGAATTGATACGAATTACATTCCAATTGCAACATTTACTTGACTTGACTTAACAATATTTGAATGCCGTATTGAGGAATGTTAATACGATTGCTCGGTGCGCTCTTCTGCCCACATCCCAGAAAGTCCTCCAATTTGCTCGCTCAATCGCACACAATGCATTCATTACACTTGTAACATTTAGTGTAATCGTAATGGCGATGTAATTATAGTTATTAACAAATAAATAGATGTTAATTTGATAATAACTAATACCAAAACAACCAATGGGCGCCATCTATGTATGGTTCATACTTTTATTAAGAAAAAAATTGAATGAATAATTATGTAAGATACATTTTGAAAAAATAAAAATAAAAATGTTTGGAGGTTACTACCCAAATCCGTTAAACTTTTACTTTCATTCTCACATTATTGACACAAATTGTTTAAATAACAACAAATGCGACATGTGTTAAACACCAATTACCAAAATCAGCGACAAAATATCAATAAAAGTAGCCGAAAACACACTAGATTCAATAGATCTAATAGATCTAACCTAGTTTTTATTGAGTAACGAGGTTATGATGTCTGTTTGACAAGTGTCATTCCTGTCAGTACTGACATCTGTCATTTCACGCATTCACCATATGTCTATCGTTTGTTTTATCAAAGAAACAAACTCGAAACTTTAATTTTGTTTCTTGTGTACTAAAACAACTGACAAAAATATTGAGAAAAACAAAACATTAACATTTGTGTGTTGCATTAACGTTATTTTATAACTGTTTATTTAATTATTATAATGTTATACAATTGTTTTTATTGCTTGTAATAAAAAAAAAGCATCCCAAACAATAGAAATGAATTGAATTTGTTATATTTACATTTAAAATGAACACAATAATGGGATTAACGCCGCGATTGTGTTATTTCCAACGAAAGGAAGAGTTTAGAAGAGTTTAGAAGATGTGGCACCGATAGACAATACGCTTTGAAACGTAAGTAGCGAGCGAGAAGATGCCGCGGCGGTGCTCTTTAACGGTAACAACACCACATCGCGCAAGAACGCAACAACAAACGCCAAAGAAATGTGTTGAAAGCGATACGATCACAGCGATATTTCTCGGATTTTGCACAAAAAATGTTATATAATACGCGTACGAGAGTATATGGCACGAGTTGCTAACGAAATAAATTAAATATTGCGAATTTTCTGTTCTGACTCACAAAACTCTGCAAGAAGGAACCTCTCTACCTGAATAACATTAAACATCTATTGTTAAATCACTTAACTCACAACTAAATTGTTTAAATTTTACATTTCATACTTAATTAGGATGCACTTGTACTGTACGTCGTCGCCATGGTGCAATTACACTTTACACTTTTAGGTTAACTGTTTGTTTTCTTTGCTTTTCGTTTGTTATTGCTTCGTTTTAATACTTTATAGCCACTAATTGTAATTGCAATTAAACAAAAAACAAGATTAATGAACTTTATTCAGTCACGAACATCTCTTAGTAGAGGTTAATTCGCATCGTGAATTTGCAACTACCAACTACTAGGTGGCCTTGATACAATTTTGTTACTCAAACAAAACACAAACAACACACAATCAGTACGGTACTCTGTTTCATTTGTTTTTTATTGCAACTGTTTAACTGTTTTTTTTTTGTTTTAAAGTTTGGTTACGGTTTAACCTCATAACCAAACTTGTAAATTAATAAACTCATCAGGTTGAAGTGAACAGTTTGACGGGTTGTGGGAGTAATGAACGACTCAAGATTCGATTGTGATTGTGAATGTGAACGTGAAGTAATCAACTGAACAAACAATTAGTGGCTCTGACAGAAAACTAGGTTTACGTTGCGGTGAATAAAAAACAAATGAAGTGTAGGTAAAAGGTGAGGATGGAAATGTAGGTTATGTTCGGATGCATTCGTGCAAATTACGCAAATTTCTTCATTTCTTCGACGTGTACCTTTGCATCTTCATCGTTAGGACATTCAGTTCTATCCAATTTATAAATAATAGACATTGGAGATGATTTTATGATAATTTTATGATGATTGATGTATATTATGACAAACAAACACGTTTTTCTTCTTGGATAATTACGTTTTTTTGTTTTTTTTGTGTTTTAACACTAACAATAAGATTATTGATGAATAATACACGACTTAACGAATAGAGATCGCAAGTAAGTCACGGAGTTGTAAGTATTGTAAGTAAAAATTAGAAAACAACTAAACTAAAGGTTAAAATACAGGTTATGTTTTGTTATTATATGCAACAGTATTTTACTCTTTTACTGTAATGAAAGTTTAAGATTAATAGATAAATTTTTATGCAATGTTTAAAAGGAATCATTAATCATAAATTTAAAAATTTAACAAATTATTCAGATATTGTGTTTTATTGTATGCAACTTGTTTGGCGCTGTTTTGTTTCTATACGATTCTTGACAAACTGCACAAAATAATCAAGTAGGTGTCAAAATAAAACATAAAAGTATGCAACTGTTTATCGATCAATATGTGTTTGAAGTTTCCTATACTATAGACAACCAAATACACAGTTTTTTGTGCTTTATTGGCAATTAATTAAATTACCATTAAAAACATATGAAAAACAATTTGGTATTTTATCATTTTGTTATTAGCATACATTTTATGTCTTTTAATTGGTAGATTTAACGTAAAACGCA
>JARJDS010045639.1:0-58865 GCA_030264155.1 Atheta pasadenae
GGTGTCACTCAAGGTACTGAGGTGCTCGCGAGAGTGAAGACGCCAGCTCTTCGCCTCGTGCTATTTTGACGAGCAAGCTTATCGAATTTGCTCGCCGAGAGTGTGGAGCAGGCATTAGCAATTGTTTCCTTTACTACCTAAAGTTCATATGTTTTGTTTACCGCAAATCAAGAATGTTGTGGTTACAAACAAACAAAAACTTGATAAAAACTAAACAAAAATTAACGGGATTTTGCTCATACAGCTTAGATTTATTCCGATTTGTGTTTGTTAATGGAAGAAAAAGCAAGATAAAACAGAATTTTTAATCGAAGTTCAATCAAACAACATCAAAGTCTTAAAAAGCTTTGCAATTCAATGAATTTACGTTTTATTTTTTTATTTTTGGCACACATATTGATTGCGATGAACTAAATTACAACGATTTTGTGGTGTAACAGCAAAGTCGGTTTTCAAAGTGCAATTTTAAGATAATTTATTGCTTTTTGTAATAGCCAGCATCATGCCAGTCTTTAAAAATTTTAATAGCTGCTTGAATAGCCACACACGAAAATGTATCTGTCGCAAAACGGCAGGACATTTTTTTGGGAGAGCATTATGATTGGGATAAACCACGGTGAAACCTCGACTGACAGCGAATTCCGCTCGCTCGCGCGCGCAAATAAAAGTTATGCAGCAAGATGAGATAATCGGCTTAGCGCATGGCCGGCTCCCTTTCGTGCTTTCGCGCATTCCTCATCCACAACGCGAGGCGCTCATAATTTAATTTTTTCTTTTATCAACGTCCTTGCATGTGCTAAAAAGCGCACTCTATGCAAATTTAGAAACATGATGGAAACAAACATACCCAAAAACTCATGATTGCTTAATTATCCTTTACTCACGTGATCACGGTTCAATAAAGGAATTATTTGGCAAAAGTTATGATTTATGTCAGATTTTAAAAGAAAAAGAAAATAAAAGGAGGTGTTGTAAGGTATTTACATTTTATATATTGCAAAACTGTTTGGAGTTGTGTTCAGTATATTATATTTTTTATCAACACACCCCGGAAACCGCTTTCAGTTGCCAAACCAACCGCTGCGTCGTGCGATATGGTGGCAAACAAAAGCATTGACTTTGAAAAAAACAAAAAACAAACAAAACCAAATATAATTTACCGTGGAATTGCATTTGTTTTAAAAACTTTTAGATAAAATGGGGAAACAAATGAAATATTTTACTTATGTATAATAATTCATTAACACCAAAAGCAAAATCTTGATATGTAAAATGCAGGAAGTGAAGTTCAGAAAGAGAAAACCGAAAATGGTGGTGCTGTGCACGCCAGAAAGCAAGTTTTGTTTGCCACCTATAGAAAATTTGTGTTGCGTATATCCTGTAACGATATGTACAACTGGATATGAGTGGTTCCTATTTCTGGGTTCGTACTTTTATTAGTATGGTCGACGTCGCCACGAGCTCTCGCTCCACCTTCCGCCATCCATCTGATCGATACCGTTGCCCCCGACAGAGTGCCGCCGCCTTTTGAATTACCAAAGCCGAGCGGAGCGCACACACAATGCCATCGCCGAGGCCGTTACACCTTCACACATTTGTAAATTACCACACCAGCAAAGGGCAATCCGATGCAAATTGCAATACGTTGTGAAAATATCAAAATTGTAAGCGCACCGCCACCGCCACCCCAAAAATATCAAGTTATAAATAGTTCTCAAATTAATTTAGATTTGAGCGTCCTGATACGATGCCAAGTTTCAGCACCGAGAAACAGAAACAGGTCCCAAATGTAATTTTAATGTTTGGTCAAAGCGACGGCGGCAACAACGCCAGCAGAGACGCAATATTACATTATGCGATATTGCCACGGCACCACAACACAAAGCAACCAAAGATTTTATTATATTTCCCAATTTTCGGCTCAATTTCAAAACATTAAATCATACTTTTGTCGACGACTGAAGAATGAAGACCGACGAGTGAAGACAAAAAATGCCTGGCGGGCACGAATCGATTTCTTGTGCGGCAAAACACATTTTTTATCTTATCAACAAATTTTATTTTTTTCTTTAAAAACGACAACAGTAAAATAATGTTATTGATGTTGAATTGTAGGCAACCCAATTTACGTGTAATAAAAACAGCGGGACGTTTAAAGCACAATTGATAAGTAGAAAGTTATGGCACACCTGGGAAGTGACTCCAGGGGTAAATAACGTTCGAAAGCAATACATTTGTTGACCCGGTACACAATTGTACCCCACGCATGTTGTGCAGTATTATGAAAATTCCCTGGACGCCGTTAAATGTTGCTTTTACAATGAACACGTTTACTTAATGAATTAATTAGTTAACAAGGCTTTACGGACAAAATGGGCGTTAGGCAAATATTTATGCACGCATGGTGTTACTGTATATCCTTAATAGCAAGCGACTCGTTGCGTTTATCGCCAACCCTCAAAATGGGTGTGCATTGCGTGACCGCACAACATGCTAAGCGTTGTCTGCGTGGATTTAAAGCACAATTATGATAATTAACAACTAACTGACCGACCTCACAACACTGAAAGCCTACTCCTAGGTTTATCGTTTTGATTGTTCGTAATCATTTCAAGGACAACCCCGTGCTGCTTTGCCAAACTTACTAAAGTTACCAAGAAACGGTCGATGACATTTTTTGCATTGTCAGCTCAAATTTTAAAAGCATGCAGGCTTGCAGATCTAAAAAATTAATATTAAATTAGAGCGTGGAAAGTTTCCAAGTGCGCGTCATCTATTAATTTAAGTCGGATCTTAATTTGATCCTTTGCGTGTCCATTTGTCTGTTGAGGTGTCTGCATCGAGGGTGTTCATTAATGTTGGGTTGAACGCCTGGTCGGCCAAAACCGACGTGTATTAATATTTCATTATCAGCAAACCGTTTGCACAGGATGGCCGGTTAATGGTTGAACGGGGAGTAAATGGTCAACGTAAACGTATCCGGTTTAGTGGTGGCCGGCCGTCATCTCAAGGATGAATGCGCCGGGTTGGCAAACGTGACGTCGAATAGTGTTAAAATGTTAGATTATCCACTTTCGGCGGAAACCTTTCGAACCGCCGCAGTTCGCGGTGCGTTGTTCGTTGTTTCAATGCACGAGGGCGCAAAATTACGAAAATTATATAAGCGACCCATTGACCCGGACCGCCGCCAACGCCGGGCGCGCGCTCTTTGTTACCAGCGCCACGGGAATTGAACTTCTAGTTTCGATGCATAATTTACCGCAAAACACGTTTACCAAGTGCTGGAAACAAATAAAGAACCGGGAATAATGTCGGTGTGCGTGCAGAATTTATTTCGCTTTTGTTGATTACTTTTGTCTGCACGGTAAAAGTTCACTATTGTTTACTGTGTGAGTTAAAACAAATAATTATAAAAACCTTTAAACTATCTAGAAATACAAAAATCAACAAATATATAGACAGACTAGTTATAAAGAATTCCAATGTTTTTTTTTGGTTGGAATTTAAATGTAAAACTTTTAAAACGGACACAAAAATAACATAGTGGAAGCGATTAAACGTCATAACGAAAGCAGAAAAAGTTGGGTTTCCTAATTAGCTAATGAATAAGTTAAAGGCTGAAAGTCGCGAGCAATGTGAAATACAAACGAACGTGAAATGATTCGTCCAACTCGTCAGCATAACGATCACACAGGCAGGACCAGTGTGGACGCAATTCCATCTTCCACCTCGAAGCAAACTGAAACTTTCTTCCACTCCACGCTACGTTTTTCGCTTTTTAACGCGTTCATCTTTTATTTTATGCCGTGCAACTCTTGGTCGTCGACTCACAGTGAGAGAAAACTTTATTTCGCATGATAAGAAGATTACGATAGCGAAGCATTCCTGGGAAGGAAGGGATTGTGCGAAAACTCAGTTTTCTTCTAATATTTGAAATGGCTACGTCCGCATTTTGTTTTACTATAACGCAACGATTCAAACAAACAAGTTTTTTGTATCAACTTTAATTAATTTCAATTAAAATTTGTGTCGTTTGTACATAATTTATTTATGGAAATGACTCATTAGTTAAAAAGCTAAGGATGCAGTGCAAGTGGTAGTTCTCGTTTGTTTTTCTTTAGTAATTTTTGCAAAACACTCGGAAATACAATTTTAACCAATTAAATGTGAACAAGCTTAATTTACATTTATGGTTGGGCATCGTTAAAGAATGGACGCAGAGCGCTTCCGAGTTGGTACTGGTGCACAAGCAGGGGACAAGAAGAATATTACGAGTGGCGGCAGAGGCTTGCAAACTAATTAAAAAATGTTGCGACACGCGCCATAAACGGGCACAGGATGAAGGAAAACGCAAGCATTGTAATTCGTCGACAATGTTTCGGGTTTAATTAGATATTTTGCAAAAACAAACAGATGTACTGCTACTTAGCTGTATTAGATGAAGAAAATATTGGTCTAAGCCTACGTATACAGTCCGGATATGTTTTTAAGGGCTAATTAAGCACCACGGTTCATTTGGAAGCAGCAGGAGTAATTAAAATCAAAATTTTAATTACTTCTTTGTGAATTACATTAATTGGTTCTTAATTGTTACAAAAAAAATCAAAAGACCTAAACTTAATGTATAATTATTTAAACAAAATGTAAAGTTTCCCAAAACAAATCAACGATACATCTGAATGAACATGATGTATAAGTAATTGCGATACTAATGTATGTTGAATAACTCATTAGATTCGAAATAGCTTCGTGTTGCGGTGGTTCCCAGAGGATACTAGGGAGAACGCAGGGAATCCAACACAAACAAACAAATCTATATAAGTTTGTTGGGTACGTATCCAAAGTTGCTATACTTGAACGCAAGCCGTTCGCAATAAAACTGGGTAATTATGTAAAACTAGCAGAAGGAGAATGCTTTAACGTACTGTACGCCAATATTGACGTATCAACGCCTAACGACAACGGCAAAAGGCGTTAAAGTCCTTTTGTGCTTTTACTAGACATTGCTCATTATATTACCATAATGAAATTGTTATTGACGTATTGTTGGTTATAAACTTGTACTTACGATTAATGTTACATCACCATCGATGACTTTACGTTTAATTATCCTTTAGTTATTATGTGTTGTTACGTAGATCTTCCGCAGCATGTAACTCCTCCTGGATCGGGACGCACTTATAATTTAAACAAACACAATCAACAAATAAGGGCGCCACTATGGTTTGGGATTGCACAGTACACCGAACACTATAAATTTTAATTTAAAGTCCAACTCACGAGGTACAATATGTTTATTTATCACCGTTCGGGTTCCGAAAGTCGACTGACTGCATCTGCCTCAAGCAATGTACAACGTAAACAATACTAACACTCATACACAGGCTTACTTTTATCATAATCTGATAGACATTCATTCGACATTCACACCAGTTTACAATGCACATTGCAGTTTGTTTAATTTCATGGTATATTAAATTGAAAGAAAGTTAAATTATTGTGAATTGGAAAGATGTTAAAAGGATTTATAAAAATATATTTTTTTGTTAGTACAGCAACAAGTGGTTGTTAATAATAATTATTAATTATTAGAAGTGCGTACTTACCTCAAAAATAAAGAAAATATTATGTAATATATGTACCCGTAAACGCACATTTTTATTAATATTATGTAACACTTGTAAGCCGACTTCTCACCCGATTCGGCTTGATAAAAACTTCTGCGTGATTTACAACGTAAACAACGCATGTGAAACAAAAACAAAACAAAGCATGCTATGATTAACAAATCCACATGGTATACTAGTATACTAGACCAATAAACAACAGATGCACCGCTTACTTTGTAGTACGAAACAAAACAAAAGTTGTTGGTATAATCGGTTAACAACAAATTCAATGAAAATTTACGTAATAGGTATCATCAGCATCAATTTACTAAATGTGTTGTGCTCGTTACTAAACTAGATCAAAACTAAAACGCGCTAAATTTGGCAACAATTCCATAATTCGCAAAGATTCGAGTGAAACTACGAAGAGGCGTGAGGAAGCGACCAGAATTAACACCCCCGTTTGCGCTTCCGTACTAATCCATTAATGTACTAGACGTGTAAATTATTAATCTGATCTTAACTCATTATGATTTAACACGGTGACGCGCCGCTCTTCATGGATAGCTTAAATCGATAGGCACCCCTCAACCCTAACTTGTGCATGAAATATGAAACAAGATTTGTGAACGACCAATGTTCGAAAACGATTCCGGGCCAAAACCAGAGTAAACCAAAAGGTAGAGAGGTAGATTGAGACGAGTAAAAGCTTACCCTCGTTTAAACATTCTTCGCTCCAACCCTGAGCACCCCCAGCATTGAAATCGAAGGTGCCTACGATATGGATGTTGAGCATCGAACTCATTAATGCTGATTAAAAATGCATGTGATTAAAAGCTCTTAATTTGCGTCTGGTAACACGATTCTTGTTCGGCCAAAAATTCATTAAGATTTGAATTGAGTCCAAAAGTCTAGACGTCATTTACTAAATTTCGAAAAATAAAAATTTATTGCGAAATAATAATTACTAATGTTGGCCAAAGTGTAAAAGGTTGTTATTGAAAAAAGTCAATAGTTAATAGTTCTGCATCTTTTATAGAAAACTTGAAACAACCCCTAAAATAAAACAATAATTAAATTAAAACTAAAACAAGATTAAAATCTAATGAATCACTCACTCACAGTTAGTACTAATTAAATAATTAAATAAGTAATGTAACAATAAGATGTTGGTTTTTAATTTTGTGAGTTCTGAATCTTTAAATTTTATTGAAATTTATTAACAAATCCGACATTGTAGCGCCATCTGATGCGCTGCGTTAGAATCAACGATCGCAGTTAATGCTTACACCGAGCCGCGACGCTAGCAGTACCAGTCGATAGAAAATACGAAAAGTTTGCTCCACTTTCCGACACAATACACAAAGATTCAAACAGTTTGATAATTTAGAATCTAAATATAGGTGTTTAGGCATAATAATTAATCAAGACGTATGCGTATAGAAGTCTAGGTATCATTAGACAAGCACATAATAATTAACTTAAGGTAATCAACCTTCAGCACACTTTAACACATCGCCTTGTTGAATGACACGCAGTGGCGATGCTTACGCAACGACATTTTCTGTTCCTTTGGGTGTAGGTATATTTTAAAGCCCTTCGCAACTTGTTCTGTTCGTCGATGACGCCAAGAAGGCAACTCAAGATTAATGAGTCTTGCGTACGCGACGTCCCTCACCGCGCGACTTACCCTTCGCTTCCATTTGCTGATCGATAAGGGGATTTTGATAAGAGCGTTAAGAACACGTAAGTGCAACTAAGAAAAGCGAGGTTTTGCTTTAAAGGTAAAGTTGCCGGGTAAAGGTAAAGGTAAAGTAAGGTAAAAGTAAGTGCGCTTCAAATTGCCGAGGACTTAAAACTTCGAGTATGCCACGTACAAGCTGTTGCGCGAATCTTACAGAAAATGCCAACATTTATCATCATATCTGATTCTTTCTCCTTGACACGTGTGGAAAAACATGTTGCGTTTATTTTTAGAAAAAAACTGACTTGTCTGTGTTCGATTTTCGTTTGGGGGCTTGCGATGCGTGTGCGTGCAACCAATCAAATTTTATTGCGCCTCGCGTTAATTAACGTTTCCCAAACGAAGATCGCAGAATGGTAAGCTGATTTTTTGTATTCAATGAATGAGCGCTGCTATTGGAAGAGTGGAAAACTAGTAATCGAGGTCGTGGGAAACAAGATCACGATCATATGTAATTTGCACATGCAACTATCCAATAAAAAACATAAACACCCGGTAGGTTTGTTACATTTACGACTTTTGCCATAATTCCTTAAACACAATGTCGGTCATGGTCCTTTGACTATTTTCGATCGGCACTTGGGCGCGACTCACCTCACCTGCTAAAAATCGAAACTCGGAAGTGTTTCTAAGAACTGTCAAGATGTCTTATAGATTTTTAGGTTAAAATCCTAAGCGTTGAACGTAAAAATCAAAAAAATGGTTGCTATAGGTAACATTTAAGTAGATAATAGAAATTTTTATCAATTTACAAAAATATAACCATAATTACAGTTAATACGCGTTAAAAGCATTGTTTTGTGCTCAAATATTTTTTAATCGTGCTATATTTATTCTGGGACACATAACACAC
Organism: Atheta pasadenae; assembly: GCA_030264155.1. Lineage (NCBI taxonomy): Eukaryota > Metazoa > Arthropoda > Insecta > Coleoptera > Staphylinidae > Atheta > Atheta pasadenae. The sequence goes on from JARJDS010045639.1 coordinate 8,207, forward strand.
AAGTTTATAGATTCCGTGTTCCTACGTAAAAACTAACAAAGTTCTAATGTCGATAAATCTATTTAAACATCGTATTTACGACGAATTTATCGCCACAATGTCATTAACTTTGCGTAAGCCATAAACTAAGGTGGCATACCGTGTAATTAGTGGCCGAATCTCTCCCGAGTGCCATAGCACTGTGGGCGAATGTCGAGGGTTACATTGAATGCCATCGATACCAATACACCAAACCAATAAAATCATACCATACGGTTTCTTCACTTCCATAACCTAAAACCCAAACTTTTACTAGGTTAGGGTACAAATATAGTCAGGGTTTGATGTGGTAGAGTAGGGTAAAGTAGTGTAAACCGGTTTTAATTAACAAAATCCCACTAATTGATAATTGGTTTGTTACGTCGTTGAGAAGTGTCGTGATTTACACAACTTGCCACTTTCTGCGGCTGAAGCATCGATTATATCGCCATAAACGTAGCAAATACCAAAAGTTAATGTATTGCCTACCACCTAGGTGTGATTGGGGTAGAAGTCGGATTTGTTCAAATTTCACCGACGGTTCGGTTTGGGTATGAATAAATAATTTACCCAACAAACTGTCTGCTCCGTTTTGTAGCGGTGTGTGCACTTGGCAATCAGATGATTAATCTATTTGTTTATTAATTAATCAAAAATGCATTTTCCACGCACCGAAAACTTTTGGTTGTGTTTTAATTAGAATCATAACACTGAACCCTCTCTCTGAGTTAAAAGTTCCGCAGGCAGTTTCAGGCTCAAAATGTATGCGCCGTGAATTAAAGTTGTGATGGACGGGCAGTCCATTAATTTGACTGGTAAGAAATCAAATTTAAATCAAAACATTCAATCATGTTTTCGTTTACATTCTATGCGCCAAAATTATTATTTTCAAATACACATGGCGCAATCGGACGCAATATTCCAGTCACAAACTTTTCAATAGCCTTAATTACGGATAATTAAAGTAAGGTTAACATATTTTTATAATTTTAGCAAACTTAGTGTTTGTTATCTACACCAATCTACAAATATTTGCTGAGTAATGTGTAGTTATGAAGAAAATGAATAATTATAAAAGTACCACACAAAACGGGGAATTCACATGTTTAAAGTATCACTGAATATTTCAAATATTTTCTAAGCAAATTCTTTAAATTTAAATTAGATACTATTTTTAACTCAACAAAACTTTAAATTATGTTAGTACAAAGGGTAGAGATGCACTAAAAACAAAACAAAGTTGAGTATTTTAGGTTATGATAGGTTACGACTTTAGGTTGACAGCAATATATTTAGATCTTCATATGTTAGGTTAGGTTAGGTTATACATAACCAACATTTTGTTTTCATCAACTTTGAAGATATACTTTGTGCTTTTCTAAACTTTGACACATTCAGTGACTCCCAATATAGTAAACATACTCATTATAGCACTACTTCCTTAAAAATTAGATAGTAATTTAAGGATAAATACCTGGCAAATTATCATTTTGTTTAAAATAGTTGCTTAATGAGCGTTTTGTTATTGTTTAAACGGGAAACTACATTATTACCGTTTAAGTTCTTCGAAAAAACAAAATCTACAAACAACACCAATAAAGAACAAAAAACATATTAGTTGATAATCGTCTTACATCACCAATAAGTTAGGTGGCTTTGAAAACAAAACAAAACAAACAAGTATTTTTCACGTATATTTAAAATAAAAGATAAACAAGTTAGTTTGTTACTCTAAAATAATTCAGGTGGTTTGAAATAAACAAAATTGTAATTAATTTATCAATGAATGAACCAAAATTCAATTATTTGTTATTTTCTTATCTAAAATTAAAATGTCAAAACACATAATGCCGTTTAATGTTTTTTTTTACTAAATATTCAAAAACATAAACTTAAAAACAGTCACAATCTTTTTAAACATTGCAAATCAATGCGTATTTTTTTTCAATTTCAATTTTTTTAATCGAAGTTGAACATGTGTCATATTCACCTTACTTACGTGCGTTGTGTCGCCTCGAATTTAACAACGTATTGAAAGTTGCCGGTGGCGGCCGTAAATCAATTAGACACACTCGTAACCACATATCAAACGAGACGCGGAATTATGATTTTTGCATAAATATTTATCGCTGAACCAAATATCGAGCAATACCATAGCAACGCAGTCTGGTTACAACTGCGTAGGATGTTCAATAAATTTCACCTTGCTCTTCTCCTACTGGACCGCTAGACTCACTAGACTAATAAAAATCAGAACAAATAATAAAACAACCGCAACGATACGACAATTAAATTTCAAACAATAAAACAAAACGAATGACTTTGTTAGTTTGTGCTTTTTGTGACTCTGTGAGTTGGTATCACGCGCTTGTCATGAAAACAAAAGCGAAATTGTTAACCACACGCACGTAATCGACAAACAAAACAACCAGAACACAACAACTGGCTCGATACAAACAAAACTGATTTCAATCGGTGGGTGCGTTATTACTACCAGTTGATAATTTCATAAATAAATTTTCATTGTCAGTGTCGCGCGCTTACTTGCAGTGCATAAACGTCGCGCCACAATTTCCAATGATAATGAAAAACTTTGTTTGTCACCGTTAAAACAAACAATCAAATAATTAACGAACTAAAAACTAAAAGCGTTGAACACAGTTACCTGAAAGTTACCTGAAGACGAGGGTGCAACTCTAATACCAAGATGCGTTGTTCAAGATGTAAAGTGTTGCTATGAGTCAGTCACAAATCACTTCCTAGACAACATTAGACAAGGACAATGCACGCGCCGGCCGGTGTGACAAGTGGTTGGTGTTGCCAAAGACACCAAATCGTTATACCAAAGATCGATTTCAAAGATTTGTGATTTTGCTTCACAAACAATCGAGTTGTTCAGTCTAACCTAGTGCATTGCGGCGTGCGTTTGTCGATTGTTATTTGTCGTGTTTGTTGTGTGTTGTTTTGTTTGTGACGTTCTGTGCGTTTATCACAAAGCAAAAGAAACAATTGAATACACAACAAGGCCTACTACTTTACAAACAGAAATTAAAGGTAATAATTAACAATTACGTCCAAAATATTATCAAATAAACAAGCCCAAGACTCATTAGTGCAATGAACTAAACAATTATCGACGAAAAATGACGAATAAGTCACAGTCAAGTTTTCTATGAATTGTTAACTACGTTTAATATCGGCTCGCATTTCCAGTGTTAATGGAATAAATGTCTTGATTAGTTCTAATCTATTGTAAACATACATGTGTAATTTCACGGTCTAACGCGTTTCTTGAAAGTGGTGCTTTGTGTTAATTAAATATAAACACTTGGATCGTAAAAAACTCCGCGTTTTTTGTATGGCAAATTTATTAAGTGAAGAAATGTATTTTTATTGGACTACAAAAAGAAAACCAATAACTTTCAATTGATTTGGTTGCAATAAAACACGCCGAATGCTAGTTTTGTTTGGTTTATATACGAATAATGTTTTTACAACAAAAAGTAAGCTACCAAACTTAACTATTCGTGCAACACTGTTACGTGGTGTGTAAATAAAATTTTATAGTTAAATCTGTACACGTTTTTTTAGTATTATTTTTATCTGATTATTCACTTTCTTTTATTGGGTAAAAAATTTTAAAACAAAACACTGTCAACGATCCACTGTCGATTTTTCGAAAAAAAAACAATTGAATAACAAACAAACTTTCAACTACTACCAAACAACTTTTGTTATTTTGCTAATTCATTTATTGACCAACAAACATCAAACTCGGATACAAACAAAACAAAATCAAACTAATTTAAGGGACCAAAAACAATTGAATATTTTTTTTTAACAAAAAAAACTAAATAACTTTTGTTATTTTTGCGTGTTTTTTTTATTTTAAATTCCCATAATTAAATCGTGCAAATGCAATGAATTTTATAGACAATGCGGTAACATATATTGACGTTGGTCACGAGTTCGTTTAATTTCACTCGGTTGTGCACTAACTAATCTTTGTGTTACGGATGCACCTAATTGATTGTAAATAAATGCTGCATGTATGTCGCTATCGGAACAAATAAAAAGCCTTAGGTTGGTCGGAAATTTTGTTACACCGCACACACGTAAATGGATGTGGAGTGTAGAGTTTTAATGCTTCGTTTTACATTCATGCCGCTATCTGTATTTATGTTTTAATTTTAATGCGATTGTAAAATACATGTAACAATTGAACCAAACAGATGAATTCAATGAAAAACTAAACGATGCAAATTATTTAACGATTGCTACAGTTGTAGTTTCTATTCATTCATGGTTACAAACAAGATAGATTCATTCATGTTTTTTGGTTTGAAACAAAACAAAAAACAAGTTTATTCCTTGTTTTTTTGTTTCAAAGTAAATAAATAAACACTGGAAGTGTTAAAACTTAAAACAACTTTTGTTTTTTTGTTATTTATCTATTGAGAATTAAACCAATAAACTCTGAACGCGTTGTTTGTTTGAAAAACAAAAGATCATCACTAAGCAAATGTTTGGATAGTGTTTTGTTACTTGTTATTTTTTTGTTTTGTATTTTTGACTTATATATTGTCAGTCAATACAAAAGTTATAGTCCTTTGTCATGGGGCGTAATCCACAATGTAAATTTTGATAGTACTGTTTCTGATGTAAATTTATCTAAAACCCGCATTATGTCAACCAGGGTACGCTCATCTTGAACATACCCAGCAATAGCAGTGGCGTACAGTAAATAAAAAAACAACCATAGCCTATGTACGCTTTGTGTATTTCGATCGCAATAAAACTTGTAGACTTGGCTATCGCCCAATAATTTCTTATCGCCGTTTACCATGATGGCATTGCATTTGCATGCCATACCCTAGTTACATCAACTAAATACGACTTTTATCTTACATTGCATACATTCTACTACATTTTACAAATTTATTTAATAATCTTAATACCAAACTAACAAAACTTTAAACAAACACAAAACAAAAACAAAAGAAAATCAAAACACGTATTACTTACTTTAAAATCTACACCATATTGCGGGGGTGATCGGTGGAAGCATTAAAAATTATTTACCAAATGAAAGCCGAACTACTTTCGCATATGAGCGCAAAGATCAAAGGCCCGTCACGTGCATGGCATGGTTTTCAAGTGCAATGCAAGGCACGACGACGTAGGTTTCCAATATAACATTCATGCACTTTGCGAAACGAATTTTCCAGAAGATGTTTCCAGCGGTTTTCATTCGCATTGTGCATTGTGTAGGCGCTGTGTTGAACTTGAATTGCAATTTGCCGTTTAATATTACGAGTATGTACCACGCGAATGAATTTTATCGAGTATTTAGTCGTCGTATAAAACGAAACGGAAATTGTACGTGGCATTAATCATGCTGCATCACTGCTATGCACATTCGTCCCAATAATCTATATAAAGTCTATAAAATATTGGATAAACTGTTATTGCTATAAATTTCACCGCCGTTAAATAAATTGTTTTTGGCCGCCCGTTTATTTTATGTTTTTTTCGCGTGAAATGTTAATTTCTTGCTACTGAGTGAATATTTTATTTACTTACTTAGAAAACATATCATTCTTTGTTTTATTTTTGGATGAATTTAAGTAAATTTTTAAGCAAACTAATTATTTTCATTTAAAATAAACTTTTGTGGAAATAAATTTCATTGAAAACATTTCAATGATATTTATTTTAATACGGTGTTTAAACAACTTTTGTTTTTTGTTATTTGTTTAGTGATAGTTTACAGAAAAAACTATAAATCAAACAAAACACTTAGGTTTTTAGTAGAAACAACTTTTGTTTTTTTGTTTTCTATTTATTGATAGTGGATGTCTCGACGACGTAGTCAAACAAAACACTCCAGTTATTAGTTGAAAGCTCTGGTTGACACTAATGTCGAAAAACAATTGAATAACAAAAAAATAACAAACTTGGAGTTTGTTTTTTCTATAAAACAAAATAGAAATCTTTGTTAGGCGAGTTTGCTATTTAATTATTAGTTTAATTCAGAATGCAGAAGCGCACCTGTTGCAAGACGTTTCCTGATTTTGTGTTTGTTTGAATTATCTTGAGCTTAGAAATAGGGTTGAAATGGAAGAAACATTGTTGCTTGTTGCCAATCATTCCGTAATTTAGTTACCGCCTGAATGAATGTTTTCTTTGATGCTGCAATGAATAAAACATGGTTTGCGCGTGGTGATAGACGGAATTCGTAAATTCCAGTACAATATGCCAAAGTTTACAAATAAACTTGCGGTTTTCAGATGACAGACGTTTTGTGCAAATGAAATAAACTTTGCATGGTGTGTGTGTAGTTTGAATGCGAGAATGAAAAGATGAAAATTGAAAAGTCCGATTGGAGGTGTTGCGGCTGTCTGTTTGCATTGAGAAATGAAAAATCGGCAGGCAAGCATCGCGCTTTGGAAATAGGAAAGCGCTGGCGCAAGAGGCGGGAGAGGCGGCCTGACGCAAAGCGTGTGCGAGAGCTAGAGCGCGACTTTGGTTGTCGGGGCCGCCCTCCCGCCGTCGAGTGCGCGGCGCACGCGAGTCGTCGCCGTCGGCGCGTCGAGCACGCGGCACTAACGCGTTTTGTTGTTTTCGCAGGGACGGCGGGGACGGAGAGAGACGTGGAGGAGCCAGGCGCGTGCCCAGTCTGCGGCTAGCGAACGGGCGGGTGGCCGCAGCTCAGTCCGAAGAGGAGATCCGCTCGCCGCCGCCGCGCCGCTTGGCCAAGGATGACTCCATCAAGATCAGCATCGAGAACACCAACACGTGCACCGACTCCCTGGTGACCGCACTCGATGACGAGACGCTGCTCATCGCGGACTTCCTCTCCAACGACATGAACTACAAGGGCAGCGGCAAGGTGCACTTCGGTGTCGACGATGTGTCGCTGTATGGCACCCCCAAGGAGGAGCCGGGCCCGACGCCGCTCGGCTCCGCCGAGGCCGGCAAGCAGAGTTTTCTCAAGAACCAACTGCAGGCCCTCTTTCAGCCCACCGACAACAAGCTGGCGATGAAACTGTTCGGCTCCAAGAAGGCGCTGATGAAGGAGCGCATCCGACAGAAGGCCGCCGGACACTGGGTCATACATCCTTGCTCCAGCTTCCGGTGAGTGATGATTCTGACATGTGCAATTTTTCTCCTTCCTTTCACCACAGTCTTATAGACCCTTTCATCATCATCACGATCATCACGCGTCAACACAGGACGACGGATTATAATCACGTAGAACCAACGATGAAAACTACCTAACCGATAATTTTCATTTCATACGCATGCAATGTTTCCGGACGACCAATGCGCGCATGTATGCCCCGCGGGCTTCGTTAATAAATAATGTGAATTCAATTCAAATTATTCACCGGCGGAAAATTTATATATTTGTTGCACGCAATTTCGTCCATGAATTAATATTCAATACTCGTCTGATTGGACTTTGATTTATCCAATAAAAATAATTTTACATTTTCTCCATCACCGTCGTCGCTGTCATCGCAATAATCGTAAAACAGGTGCAAATGATTACATTCTACACATTACAATGAACGCAAACAGCAACAACCGGTGTAGTACAACATAAAATGCCACAAATTAAAATGTGCACATCTTGATTCTCATATAATTAAAACCAACCAGACTCGGATAATATATCGTTACATCACTGATTATAAAAAGCTTATTGAATCTGTATGCAGCCACACGTGTGTATAGAACCGCGCGGCAACATGCCACACATTCGCTGGAATTTGTTAAACATTGAAAATATTAAACAAAATTATTGTGTGCTAACATTGTGCCGCGTGCAAGTTCGTGGAATAACCGAATAACTTTGTGCGAGCCGGCGGAAAACTAAACTGAAATCACAAAATCTAAACCGAATGTGAAATTTTCCTCATTATATCCAAACGAATTCCCGCGTGGACGCTCTTTGTTAATTTGTGAAAATACATTGTATGTATAACCAATTAAAAAAAAATTGTGTTCAATTTAATTGAAACTGTAGAAAAACAAAGCAAAACAAAACAAAATTTTCAATAAATTGTGTGTTATTGATATTTACCTTTAATAATTACCATGAAATCAGGATAAATCGCACAAATTAACGATTACATTATTAATGTAATAATTAAAGTCCAATTTGTAACAATCAGTATAGGAGTGCCTAATAAGCAATTATTCGTCGCTGATGCAGAGGACACTCGCTGTGAGCACAATCACGCAGATCGTTAATAAGTGTGCTCCCAATCTTGTTTGCGGTTTCGCTCGATCACATAATTGAAACTATTACAAATCCCGCTCTTCGCTTTTCCATCCAGCGCACAAATCCAACACTCGTGTCGAGAGATTAAACCCATAAGTAATTAATGCTTGAACCCACTGACGAATACTTGCCAATCACTAACTTCAAAACAATTGAAAACTAAGATCCAACAAACAAACAAATGTAGTTTTTTTTAAATTTTATCTAATCAACTGTGCCGAGAAAACAAAACAACAGTCAAATGTTTGGTTATTTTTAATGAAATCAAGTCACCTAGGGCTAAAACAAAACAATTGGATTTTAAAGAAACAAAAAAATTAAGTTGCACGAAGTTTAAATTCAATTTTTCAAAGCTCTAGTCGTGGGAAATAACTCGGAAGAAAGTGTCGTTTTTTTAAAACAAACATATTTGTTATCAGCTTCGAGGAGTCTCATGATAAATATCTAACAGTTTTGTCGCCGTCGTCTTGGTCTGACGGGCGCCGCTCCAGTGAGCGCTTTCCTTCTAGGACTGAAGACGTATAATTAGGTGTCAAGTTCAGGAGCTGAATATGCCACAGCGTCTTCGCCGAAAAACTGTTGTATCCGCCCATTGCTACTTCCACACTACGTTTGTTGTTTAAAAGCCTTCGGTCTCTCGGAAGTGATATCATTTGTTTCGGTCACTATGTCTTTATACCACCACTTTATATCATTGCTATTAATTTATTGTTAACCACGATGTGGTCTCACACCAAACCAAAAAAATAGAAACAAAAAACAACAACAGAATCGCAACAAGAAAAGAATAGCTATAAATCAGTTACAGAATTAAATCATAGATGTCAGAAGGTGCTAAATGTATGTGATTGTGATGTTATTTACATGCAAATTAACTTTCTGAAGGTTTGGAATGGTTACAATGATTTCTTTATGCAATTTGTGGTTTAGTTTAGTTGCTGGTGATCCAAATGTATAGTTCGCGTGGGGCAAACTACTATGCCATAATCGATTCTTTTCAAAAAGCTGCTTAACACTGCGATCTGCAATTTATTCGCATAAAAGAAATTAATTTGCAATAAAAATAACTTACAATGTCGACCGTGATGCACGTGATTACCATCGATTGTATGTGATTGTATGTATTGTTAGGGTATTTACAATATTTTGCAATAAAAAACCGCGTGATTTCAATTTCATTTCAATTTTCAAAACATTTCATTCGGCAAAACGGTTGATACGAGTTTTAAAAATTAAATTGTTAGATTTATAGCTTGGTACATTTTGCATTGCTTTAAATATTTAAAAAGGTAAAAAAGATCGCTTTTCTTTTCTGAAAAAACGGGGTTAAAATCAAGAAATTGCATTTTCGTGCTTGCCAACCCATTTTTCGTTTTTCCTTTGCGTTTTTCCCATTCGTAGTTACAAACCGTGAATTATTAACTGCACCTATCGGGGATGTAGAGGCACACATCAACTCAAGATGCTGCAAAGGAGCAACATTACCGTATACAGTACATGAAATGCAAAATCGTCCTTTTAGCTCCTTTTGCAGTAATCGCTCGCGTTCTGAAAGCGTTTTGCCGTTTCGTCAATTCCCATTCCGATTACAAGCGAATTTGGTTTGCTTGCCAAGATGCTCGCTAAGAGCACGAAAAGTGATGTAAACTAACATGCGATTTACCGCACCCAACTCGAGAGCAACTTTAACAGTTAGCTAAAACGCAAAAGTGACAAGTATCCGAAGAGGAGAGCAGGAGCAAACCAAAAGCTGGATGTAATCCGTCAAAACTGCACCGAATTTGGGTGGGAAAATTTGAATAAGACGCTTTCCCTCATTCCTCATGCCTGGCGCCGCACGTAAATGTAAATGTAGGTGAAAATGTAAAACACTGGAATATCAAGTGGCGGGCGAAAGTGATGGGGCCAAGGGCGGGGGGAGAGGCGCGATGATGAATGTGCAGCAGCTGAAATACGAAATTTTTGCTAAATTACCTGTCGCATCGTTTCCATCCGTTCCCACCGAGGAAAGTTATGTTACGGCATGAAATTATGATATCTTAATGAATATTTGATTGATTCGAATGAAAGAAATGGCTTTAAGTCGTCATTTTCCACCCTTATATTAATAAAATTTAATAGCAAACAAAATAAAATTACTTGGATTTTTTTAAGTCAAAACGTCCAAATGATTTAGTTGTTTGTTTATTAATTTATTGATTGATTAGTTTATATTTCCCAAATAAACAAATCAGTCATGTGACTTGTTTATTTAGTTTTTGTTTTAATTGTTGTGCCGATAGTTAGCGTTTTTTTAATGATACAACCAGTATGTGCCATAGATAATTGCATAGTTGGCTCGACTACTTCTCTGTACGATTTGTAGCCTTAATTGAGGCTTATGCGCTCAAATTGGATGCGCGTCGCGCGTTCTAATTGAATGGACTTGGCGACCGCAACATGCACATTCTCGGATGGCCCCTACGCTCGTCAGCTATGGAATTCCACTCATTCGTTTTTACTCTGGTTTTGCTTTCGGCCATTTTCAACGCAATTCAATTGAAATGCAAAGGATTTAGATTATTGCGCCAGTGTAATCAAATCAGCACTGCTTTCTTTCTGCTTTTACTCGTAAATAATTCGAATAAGATAAATAAACCAAAACCTCAACAAAGTTATTTCCGTTTTACTATTTATTTTATTAAATTTGACTTATATTCAAGGTGACGTTTTAAAGAAAACAAAAAACTAACGTTCTTAGGTATCTTGATCTAAACAAAACAACAAAACAAAAAACATAACATTGAATGCATTCTGTACAAAACAAAAGCTATCTACAAAAATATTAAGGTTAAATATACCTTCTAATATGTAAGATAAAAAATGAAAAACATCAAAATGTTCATAAAATGAGTGCACATACAAGTCGGTAACCACGCTTTACATTGTCAAAACAATGTCAAATGCATGTAGCTTAATGTTGTGTAAACGATCACACGGTTGCGTTTCGCAAACGGCGTAAAAGTGTAACAATGAAATATTGATGTAACGACGTATCGACTTGCTAATATCACCAATGTGCTCGCTTGTTCGTTGCTCGCATGCTCATTGTGCGACATGTTCAAGTTGATTTGGCACATTTTTACATGGCATATTAGCCTTATTTAAATAATGCGGCTTCAAACATTGCCAACGAACATGCAAAAACAAAACGCATACGTTGTGCAATGACGTAAATATTTAAAAACGATAATAGTAAACATTGTTTGTAAACAAGAAGGAAAAAATCTTTTTTTTCTCTTCTTGAAGTAAGTAATAAACGCGTTCTGGAATAAACTGAATTTAATGATTGACCGTTAACGCATCACATGCCAGTCAGTTGACCAGTTAAGCAAAATGCTACGAAACAACTTATGGAATCACCGAGTAATGTAAACTTTTGCTTGTAATTGGTATTTTGTTCATTGAACTGCTCATCTGACGACGACGTGATCAGCATGTGGGCGTTTCGATATTTTTAATCACTGTCGATGCTTCTAACTGGATTTTTCTTGCACAAACTTACTTGTTTAAGCTTTCGCTACAGTATTTTTTAGTTGTTTACAAATATACATTGTGTTTTACTTGTTGTTTTCTACGTTAAATCAAGAAAGTTATTGATTGTCATTTGTTTTGTACCTTAATCACACAAGTTGATCTAGATATCCATGATTAGTGTTTTGTCTTTTTAACATTTTTACTTTGTCATAAATCTAAACAAATTTTGTAAAATTGGTCACACCCTGTATTTGTGTACCAGTGTTTCATTCACAATGTGTAACATTGTATCAAACATGGTTTTGGCGATACCAGTGTGTCTCTAGTACTTCATACATATTTATTCTTCCTATATTGCCTCATTTGCTTCTCCGCCGTGTGCGAGCCTAGCACGCCTGCCAATCGTTGGGGTCCAAACGCGCACGAACACCCCGATCCATCAACTATTCAGAATTAACCCTGGAAACCTGCAAAGTTTTCATCCATACTGTTTGTTACCCAATTTCAACGCTGAAAATTGCACGAAACAATCGCCAACTTCATTTTTTCGTTGTTGGTAGCTGCAGCCTTGTTTTGGACTTTAGTTGTATTTGTGCTTTTGATTCTTTAGAAAAAACACACAATGCCAGTGGTGGCAATGATTTATTGCGTGCATAATGAAGGCAAACAAACATTTATATCATACTTAATGTAATGCGATATTGAAAAAATGCGCCAAAAAATAACCCGAAAATGAAAACATTAAACCGACGTTGAAACCCTCAACATAGCTAGGAGGTTAGGGTAGTTACGAGGTGATGGTGGTAGAGGTATGTAAAGTTTAACGACTGTTGGAATTGCAGGAATTGTATGAGAAAAAAATTTGACGCTCGTCGTGGATGGTGCAGAGAAAGCTTCGTTTTTTTACTTCAATTTTACACCTACACTTGTTTTCACTTCTAGACCATTTCATTTCGTACGTGGTCATATTACACGTGGCGTACAATGAATTTTAGTTAACTGGGTGTTTAATAATTTATATAAAAAATAAAAAAAATTTGCTAGGATTATTAAATTTTTAATTGAAATGTTTTTATTTTTGGTTTTAAAACCAAAGTTTCAATTGTCAATTATCAAAACATGTAGTATATTGTTAGACCTCGTGACTACCTAGTCGGTAGTCAAATAATCCAACACCCACTTGCATACACATTGCTCTTTGCTCTTGTTTCATTTCGGCACACAGCAACAAACCATCAGTAAGCCAACCAATGTGTCTGCTGCTACTTTGGGTATGTTGTGTGCAGTGTGTAACCGGGAGAGAGCACATTTTAATATAAAACAACACGCGCACCATTGAAATTCGTGACATTGCCCTTGAGCCTTGAACTAGATACAGCTCTAGAACCCACGAAACGCACTAGTGACTAGCATTATACATACACCACCTATATTGTAAACGTATCCCCATACGACCACCGCCTCTATAGCCGCCACCGTTACCGCCACCACGCAAATTTGTGGAAATGTAAAATCGACCGACCATGCACCAGCAGCACCAGCAGCGGTCACAAACAATTCATAAGTTTTTGCCACGCAAATACTCCGACTCACAACATTCATGAAATGGGAACTTTATTTAATGTGTACAATTAATGCAAGAGCCGTCATTGTGCGTGTGTGCATGCAGAATGCATCCGTTTTTATAATAATAATCAAATATTATGAGTCTAACTAACATATTAATGCAATTGTGTGTTGACGAAACACACCTACATGGTTAAATTAATTGCGTACATAAACTATAACAAAGTATAACCGCGTCGTGTATTATTACAAAAAACGATAACAATGTGTTAACGTTTCTTTGCTTTTGTTTGCCCGCATGCCGACAATTTACAACTACACCGAAAGCAAACTTGTTTATTATTGCGCTGATAAAATGGTGGCAATATTATGGATTGGCAATTTCGCGTGGATAAATTGATACATTATTGAATTATGCAAGTGTAAATAATTGATTACGATTGATTTTGTGTGCAAGGTATATGAAGGACTCATATCATGGAATGTTAATTTTTTATATTAAAATGATTAAACAACGTACATGTTACTTAAAAAAAAACAGAACAATATTTGTCATAAAGTTTTTGTAAATATCCATCATTGTTTGGGTTTTGTTTATCGAGATTCTAAAGAAATAGTGACGTTGTGACTTCTTTTGTTCATTAACTAATTCATTAAAAATATCTAAAGCTCCGTGGAATAACAATACCGTCTGGGATATACAATTATTTGCCTTTAATACAAAATGTAGGTTTTGCCCGAATTTATTAAGATTAATTGTCAGTTAGTGTATACAAGCAGTCATCGCTTTCTATAGCGAAAAATGTTTATTGATAAAGTGAGTTGATCTGTTTGAAAAGCCATTTTGTATTGCGCAAATGAATCTAAGTGCAAATTTATTCGGAATTCGTTTATTTATTAGTACAGATCGCAAAAACCAACGATTTAGACAGATATAGTTACTAGGTACGAGTTGTAAGTCGAAAATACACTAAAATCAATTGAAATTTACATAAACAATGTGTCAAAACCCAGAGGTATAGTGAATAGTGAATAAATAGAAATTGTAGTAAATGTTCCGAAGGAACACACGTTTAAATATAAAAACAATTCTTGGAATCAATTCGTATCAATTGTGTACTCACTACTAGTTCAAAGAAAAAAATAGTGTAAACTTACGTGTACTTGCTTGCTCTTGAAGTAAACTTATCACAATTTACAATACAAAAACTTACGATAAAGTTGTTTCTATCAAACGATGTGTCGCGGACGATAGTTCGGGTGTTACTGATTTTTGTTTTATTTAGTTTTTGTTTTATACTTTGAGTATAAAAACAAAACACAACCAGTGAACCAGTGAATAGATGTCTTGATTTTCATATCAATAAACAGCAAATAAAACAAATGAACAAACACGGCCAACTCGATTTAGTTTTCGGTAAAAATAAATCATTTGATGCGAGTTTGTTTTTTTATTGACAAACAAATTTTAATTGTCAAAATTGAAATGTTTGTAGTTTTGTTGGTTGGTGTCTGGCGCATACAAAAAAATCACCATCATTAATCGTAAATTTTCCACATTTTCACAAACAATTCGATTTGGTTGGCTACAATACACCAGCGGATTCACAAATGTATCTTATTTATGTCCGTAATCAATCACGGTAACGCGCAAAACAACCCAAAACGCTGCCAGTGTTTCGCTTTCATCGCCTTCGTTGCAAATATTCGCACCACAACACCAACGAAACAAAACAAAAACAGCTGCAAACCTAGCCTGCTTGGATGCAATTAAAATTAGCAAGCGGGTAATAATTTTTATTGATAGATCATTTACCAAACCCAATCAAATTCCTTTCCGGAACCTCGTCGACACATAGTGATGTATGCGCATCTCCGGGGGGGCGGCAATAATTTGTCCAAATACATCTTGTCCAATTTTTCAAAACGAATGGCTGCCTGCGCACCAGGCGCAAAAGTTAAGTGATATTGATGCGAGCGTCGCCGATACGACGCTATCGACCTTTAAGTTTGACCCTGTTTCGTCCACTGCGGCATTAAGGCAAGGAGCCTGGGGTACGGGTACTGAGATGAAGAAAAGTAGTCACTGGTGACGGCGAATTTTTATTGCTACGGCTATAAAACGAAAAATTACGCCGACACAACGCCACGCAAGAGATTCGTATAGTTTTTCAGCAACAGAGAGAGTCCAGTTGAGTTTGCGGAAATTGAATTTTACGCCGGTCGCATTTAAATTCGTCCACAATTTCAGCCATTATCCACGTAACCATGCGGAAGGAAGCCCAATCGATATATGCAAATTGATGAAAATCACTCTCGTCCTCGCGAGCTTTTAAATCCGTGAAATATCTTGCGAATTGTCTGCGCGCTGTGATTTACTCCCACACTCATATCCGGGGTTTGTGAGCTTTGTGAGTTTTCAAAGCATCGAAAGCACAAAGAAAAAAAACAGCAAGCCATGTAAACTTTGTTGTTTGTTTACATTGTGCATTACACGCCACATAACTTGTGCAATATACAATGTGGTCATGTTCAGATAGAGAATTATGCGAATTTCATTTTCCGAGCACAAGTTGGTGATGGTTGTGGCGACGCCATGGCGAACCAGTTGATGAAACGTACTTACCAATTTACGTATATGAGCTTATTTTAAGCATCCTTGTGGTTGCATGCCGCTTGTTTATGATATAACGCACTTAAAACTTAATGCTAATATAAACCGAACGATCTAAATCATTTTTGGCTTTATAAATACGTCAATTGTTTATCGTTTCAAGCAGGAGAGTGTGCGTTTCAAGTGAGCATTACTCACATCTCAAAATATGGATTTTATAAATTTCATTTATAAGCTTTAAAAGCACACATCAAACGAAAGAAGAATCCGGAACATAAATCTTGAATGATCTGGCTTTTTTTTGCGTTTAATTACTTTAATCCTTGACCTAGAACCATAAAATTTATAACTAAATTAAAAGTTTGAATCTTTTTAATACCAAAAAATTTCATTTTAATTTTACCGCAAATTAATATTTATTATACTCACACAACTTTTCATAGTTTAGAATCAAGGTCACTGTAAGTTTTTGTTTAGGAAATTTAATTTTTTGATTCAAATATTTCTGCGAGACTTCTATGCTGTTTGCAGTGTTTGACTGATTTTATTTTCAATCAAGACTGTTAGTAAATAAGCAGAGAAACAAAAGATAAACAAACAAAGTATTTACACAGAAAACAATTGACAAACTGAACATAAACGAAAACGGATGTTTTTAACATGTTTTTTGTTATAAAAATGCAAAAAACTATGTTTTCTAATAACAATATCAAAAATTGTTTATAACAAAATTTGTTCCTAATAAGATAATCTACATTTTGTCTTAGTAACATTTTTTGATGGAACGCACCAGTTTTCCGTAAATCGCAAAAAATCATCCAATTTCTAAAATATCTCAAGCTTACTCAACATGTTTTTTTGCACAAAACCCCCTAAAACTCCAATTTCTAATAAAAATACAAAAAAATGTTTATAACATAAGATGTTCACAATATCCTAATCTATATTTTATCTTAGTAACATTTTTTGATAGAACGCACCAGTTTTCCGGAAATCGCAAAAAAGCATTCAATTTCTAAAATATCTCAAGGCTACTCAACATGTTTTTTTGCACAAAACTCCCTAAAACTCTAGTTTCTAATAACAATACCAAAAAATGTTTATAACAAATGTTGTTCACAAGAACCTATTCTACATTTTATCTTAGTAACATTTTTTGATAAAACGTACCAGTTTTACAGAAATTGCCAAAAATCATTGAACTTCTAAATTATTTCAAGCAAAATTTCACTTTCTGAACATGTTTTTTTACCCAAAATCCTCTAAAACTCTAATTTCTAATAACAATATCAAAAAATATTTATAACAAAAGTTGTTCCTTATAACCTAGCCTACATTTTATCTTAGTAACATTTTTTAATAAAACGCACCAATATTGCTAGACACACAAAAAACTTTGTTTGTGTTCTTTGAAGTTTTAGAATTGACTAGAGGCGTAAGATAAGGGAACAAAAGGGGTAAAATAAACTAATAAATTGTAATTAATTCTCACGGCAGAATTAAACGTCATTGCAGATGATTTGATGATTACGCACCCAGCGAACCAATGCAAACAAATACCGTACGAGTAAAAAGTGAAGAGAGTTTGAATCCTTGCCAGACTTTGAGTATAAGATTATCTTTTATTATTAGTTGTGATTTTGATTGATGAATTCGATGCGCTACCACCAAGCAATTTCTACGCTATATAACTATTAGCAGTTTTTGTTACCACAACGAGTCTGGTGCCTCTTGAAGTCACACACGCGCCGATCAGTAACAAAAAAAAGTGAAACAACGAAAAAGAATGATTGATTAACTCCCAGGGTGGGTGGGTATTTTATTAATAGATCAGAATCTAGTTACCAAATAACTTAATTTTTTCACTAATTAATTTCTTTTGTTCTTATTGAATTGATGAACCATCTAAAATTTACATAAATAATTTAAATGCGTCGATCATGTCAGATTTGCTTTTGCAAAGTTTGCGATTTGAACATCTTGGATGTGCTGGCCGCAATTTGGCATTTATACAAACTTTGCCTTTACCTTCCTTCTGCCTTTACACACCACTAGCGCTTCAAACGTATATATTTACACCCGGCCGAGAGACATTACAACATTAACCAGAACGTTGTACACTTACATGGAACACACACACAAATTGTCCAGACTTTGGTGAGAGCAGGCTGGCGAGTTTTCGGAAACTTGAAAGATATAGAATTACCAACTGCGAACCGCGCACGGTCGTACGTCAATAGAACTAGAGTCAACTTGGGCGAAATCAAAATGGAAGGATAACTTAGAACTTGCTAACTTACAAGCCCATAACGCATGTTTCGATGTTCTTCATTCTCTGCAAAGCACAGCAATACCAAGTCAAGTGTGTATTAAGTGATTTAGTTGGGGATAACCTTGAAAACTTTGGACTATTCATAACATATCTTCGTTTTTCGTTTTATTTCTATTTTTTTCGCTTAACGTTAACTCTTGGCGAGGTTGTGTTAGGTTTCGATTGCTAGTGGGTAGTTTTGGAGAATTTGGTGTGATGTTTGGTGAAGATCCCTAGATGCTCACATGCCGGTTTTGGGAATCCCTTCAGGGAATTGGAAATGCTTGCCATATTCTGATATTGAATCGATGCTTTTAGCTTTTCCAAATTGGAATTGCATTCGTGGTGTGGGTAACAGTGAAGCAGCAGGGAAGGAAGGAGGAGAGAAGAGGCCTTTGGGCCCAAGTTCCTGCGGTTTCGATATCGAATGACATTTGAATATAGTTTGTATGCAACCAAGCTTGTATACAGGTCAAAACTAATTTGTTAGTTTATAGTTTTTGTTCTAACGTTGTGATTGGTTAGATCTCGACTGGTACTTGCGTCTGTCTTTGTCGTACTTATAGCGTTATGTTAGAATAAACGGCTACTGCGCATGCGTACCGCGTCGTATGCGCGCTTGTGGGCGTGCCTAAACTATTAAACGCGCGCTGGCGCGCACCATTCGCTTCTTAGTTTCCCAATTTTTAAAACGGCACATGCGCAATGCGTTAGCTCTACCCAAAAAGTTACCAAATTGATTCTAAGCAATTTACTTATTTAATTGACCGCTATATTATTATGAATTGTACTATTTTGAACTTTTGACCTTTCTGACCCAGTGCAAAGCTAATTTAAATTACGTCATAATCTAATAATTATAATGCGCCAATGAGACAAACCCACCACCAATTAGTACAATGACTTTCCAACACAACCCCCAACAAAATAGTAACATTAATACACCAACAAGCTTACAATATATGAAAATATAACATTGATTTAATCTCCTGGTTTATCGATTTCCACCAACTCCAAGCTAACACTACCTGCGCTGGATATACAGGTAATACAAATACTCGGAAATTTATTGTCGTGCACTTAAATGACCAAAACGGATTTGTGGCGATCCATTTGGACCGCTAACGAAATTATTACACGTTTGCCATACGAATACGTTTATACATTTATACAATAATCCAATTTAGTTTTTGTGGCACGAATCGCAATTTGCACAAATGTCACGTTTTGCAATTTTGACACACGGGGATTAAATCATCTTTACTTTGTTTTGTTGAAAATTAAACCTAAACCTACCTTGAAATTTTAAAATTAAATAAACGTGTGATGAAATATTTGTTGTGGGCACCAGATGGATGATTATTTTTTACATGTCGTACACTTGAATGAAGAAATGACACTCATATGTCAGAACAATGCCGAATGACTTGACTAGAAGTGGATTTTATGTGGACATTATCATCTTACTTCAAACTCGAGGATTCTTCAACTTTCAAGCAGTAAGTTGATGTCTAAGAAAAGTTATGTTATTTAGCCGAGTTGCCAAGGCATGGCGGATCTGATATTAAATTATTAAATTACTAATAATCGAATTTCCGAGCGGAACTTAATTACTAATAGAAATTCACGAAATATGACGCGAACCGGTTGTAAATAGTTTGAAACATTAGAAGAAAAAATCGTAAACAAATAAATTGTCGCTGCGCCTGCCTATGATTTTCTTTTGTTTCGTTTTTCTAAATCAACCTAGCCATGGTTGATACTGTGTTGTTTTATTTGACACAACATCTAGTTATCTATTGTTTTGTTTGTGTGCCAAACAAAACTTTAGTTTATGATTGTACGCAAGTTTCAACTCACATCGCTGATCTGAGATCAGAAGTTTCGGCTGTGAAGTGAAGTGTGAATAATGATGAAACAAACGTTGTCAAAATCAGAAACAGTCATTCTACTTGTAGTAGCGGTGCCATCGCATTTGCAATGCAAACGAGAAAATAGAGAGCGTTGTTTCCAGTCTCTAATCATTACTGACACCTGTAACGGACAGATTAAAGCGCTGCACGAAGCGCTCGCCAGGGATGATGATGATGCCGGGGAATTGGTGGGCGCCGGCACCACGTGCCGCAATTTATCACGCTCTATGGATGCCGTCGTCATTTTAATTACGATGATTACATTAACTCGCCCGTATAATTTTATGTATTTTACCACTCGTTATAGCGGGGTGGAATGCGCTTAACCTGGATATCGATTTGGGTGAAATCAAAAGTTTCTTGAGATTTCATTTCCACCCGGAAAATACTCGCCTACCAATCGATAATGGGGTCAAAACGTTGGAAAACTTTTTTTTAACTTAAAACTTTGTTTGTTGAAGCTTCCAAACGCTTTCATACATTCAATCAATTTTCACGATACGTTGGGGGATAATAATATTTTATAGTTTTTGTTTTATAAAAATGAACTAAGTTTTTCAAACCAAATCAATAAGTTTTGTTACAAAACAAATGAAGCCACGCTTTTTAGTTTATGTTGATTGTTTCTAAACAAGCTGGCTATGAAAACAAAATAAAACAATCACACCAAATGTTTGTTTACTTTCGTTATATCACGAGAAAAGTGTAAAACACCCGGAAATCCATCCTTTTATCAGCTACGGAACGTTCGGAACGTTGAGTGTGAAGTAATTCCAACGTCACTGCAGGCTTTAACGTTTTTACTAAACCCTGGTGAGGTAAGTTGAGATGCCGAAAGAAAAACGGGAAATCTTGTGAGATAAAGAATGGATAAAGTAGAATACAAACACAACCTAGCTATTCGTGGTTTTTCTTTTTATGATAAAAAAGTATAGAACTGTGAATTGAATAAGTTTTATTAAAAATCCACCTGGGAATGTTTACCAAACAGTAAGAAAAGAAAACAGATGACAAAAAAGTTCCAGAAAGGATTTTCTTTCATTTCTTTTAACGTGAATATAAATTATAACCTTAAAAAACATCAGAAAAGTATTTAGTCGGGAGTTAACGCTTTTATTTTTGACTGTACTTCGATAATACTTCTGGTGTCTTGTATACTTCTGGGAAATGAATATATATCACAAGCTTAGCCAAAACATTAACAACTAATTTGATTTTTTCTTGTTGTTGAAGTGCGTGTGGGACGTCCTGCATCCAGCAAGTTTTTCACAATTAGCTTACAGGCTTTCAAAGTAAAAGTTTCCCACTACAAGTTTGTTGTCAGCAAACCCAAAGTTTTTGTTTTTGTTTTTTTTTGGCTCAATAGAAGAAGCGCCATTTGAAAATAGAAAAGACACACAATTGTAATTAACTTTTCTGGGAAAAAAGTTAACAACATTGTGAAAATATAAAATTTTTCTACTTTCGTTTCAATGTGTTTTATTATTATTATTATTTCCAGGAAGCAGCTTTTCAGCGTCTACAAATTTTTGTATCCCACGCACCTAGTTTTTGTGCCAGAAGCATTGAAAACGAAATATTCAAATAGGGTTTCCGTTGAATATGTATGCAATTCCAGTGAATTCTTCTGTTCCGGTCAGTTTTTCATGCTTTCCTTTCACTTTAACACAAAAACGAGTTATACATTTGTTCAGTTACCAAAAAAATGTACGAAAAGCAGACTGTTTTTTACGTTTTACCGTCGTGCAAAAATTACATAAACGAACAAATTCACGTGCCCGGCTCCTTCACCCTATGTCGTTCTTTTCTTGACGCTTGCGGGCGGTGTGTGGTTTTGGCATAGCTCGGTTGTATTCAGCGTCTTTGCCGACGTCTTTCTTTTGCAGGACATGAATATTCGAGACCTGCTTCTACTTTCTACTTTCATACCGGTTTCGTGTTATGCCCAGCGTAATTCCCATAGGTTACTATTCCTTTTGTACCGTCCTGTTTTCTTCTTTACTTCTTCGTTTTGTCGTTGGGTTTTGCAAGAGTTACGTTGTTCCTTTATTCGCCTACCAACGCATAACTATGTTATACTTGTTTAAATTGTGTATGCTACAAAGTTCAAGGTTCGCATAGCCAACGAATTTGGGGCACGTGGCGTTAAAACTTGCAAAACTCTTGAATGGCACCCGATGGTCATTCAACAAACCGGAAACTCGATTTATGCTTTGCACAGGAATTTTAAAAACTTTTTAACCCGAATTTAAATTTACATTGATTACAGTGACCAGGATTTATTATTCACATTTCAATTTAGGTTTTTTCAAGTTTCGCCTAACCCTGTTTGTCAAAACTCGAATCAATTATAGCAATGTAAACCTATTTAGGGAATTTAATTAAAAGTACAACATGCAACTTGTATCAAGTTGCCTGGATCATTTTCGCTTCAAGCGTTGTGATGATAGTTTGAGGCTATATATCGACCAAGGTCACCGACGGCGCAAGTAAACTACCCCCGCGAAGTTTCTGACGTGATGTAATATAAGGTGCCGGTCGCGTGCCTCACGTGATGTCACGATCTATTTCAAGAGCTTTGCCAGCCAGTCGCCAGTCCAACCAATGTGCTTTGGACTCTCAGGTAGAAAGCTTCGTAAAAACAAGACGCGGGTTTTGCCGAAATCAAATTTTGTCGATAGCAATTTCGTCCCTGTCGCTTCAGGTTGTTTGCGGATCGATAACCACTCTTTAAGGTTGTAAGACAGCCGGTGGTGGGTATGAGCAATGGGCGCTTATTAGTTATGCTCGGCGCTCGCATTTAGAATGGGGTTTAATTAAGCGCAATGCACGCGCATCGGGAGAGTGATTTTGCAATTGTGTTACATGGTTTGGAGAATCAGATGAGACCGAATGAAAACCAGATGACGAAACGGATTGCAGCTCGGTTTTAGGGAGGGATGCACAAACCAGACCCCAAACATGCTTCCTTGCAGATCCCGTGCAATATTGTTGACGAGGCAGATGTGTAGTACACGATTTTAGAAATGCAATTAGCCCTCAAAGCTTGTTACTGCGGTCACCACTGAAGATTTAACCAAAACACATTTCAATATTTGTAACCCTGCATCATGTCCTGTACTATAATTTTCATGGTTATGTAACCGATTTACTAGATAGAGATCAAAGGATGTTATTAGTTTATCATTTTTGGCTCCATTAACCTACAAAACTCAAAATTTATTTTTCTCGTGTTTTTATCTGGTAGTTTAGAAGTAATTTATTTAAATACAATGTTTCCAAATCCGATAATAAATCTTCAGATGTTAATAATGGGCGCAAAGTTAAAACTTTTTCGCATTGTCGTTGTTGGTGTTCTTGTTCCTGTTCCTGTTCGCTCTGATTTAGTGAGAAATTTAAGGTCTCCGCGGTTTCCGCGCTTCGTGTGTTCATCCCAAACTCTTAGCTGAATTGAATTGAACCCCCTCGTCGCACGAAATTAAACTATGAAGCTAGATTACGTTGGAAAAAACGTACAAAGTTTAAAAAGCAAATTATAGATAAACAAAAGTTGGAAAAACTGATATCAGCGAAACTCCACTCAACTCGTGAGCTTTTCGCACATTCTCGCACATTGTTTATATCGCGCTGGTGGTTTTCATTGTTTTTCTGCTGGACTTAAAATTGTGTGGTATAAAGTAACGCGCTATTGCGCTCCGGCGTGTCGAGTTAAAGTCGACGCCGGAAAACGTGAGGGACTTATATTCGAATATAAAGCCACGTGTGAAGCGAACCGGTGATATATGGCCCCGAGTGGTCGTATTAGGAAGTTTTCGTCTCTACTCACCCCTTAGGTCTTTACTCTATATAACGTTTGAAGGAACAGACACATATGGGCACGACGTATGCCGAACGAATTTTGGAGCTTAGACAGCGGGAGTTTGAAGGTTTGAGGGATAGATTACGAAAACTAATGTAGGCTCATGAAAATGCAGCTAAAGTTGCCTACCAAACAGAGTAGAACAAACAAAAGGTTATGAATCCAATCCATAAAATCAAGCAATTTAGGATTTAATTAATCGCCATTACATAAATGTTCAAGTCAAACTCTTTGTGGGTTTGCCAGACACTTTATGGATTATGGATTTCGGATAAAATTTGTGGTCTTTCATTACTAGTGCTTTTGACAGGTTGTGTTATGGTCTACTGACTTTTCAATAAACATGTGCATTTATGACCGTCTAGCCTGGATTAAACGATATTTCAATCACAATCAAATTAATTAGGTTGGTACTGTAATTTTTTAAGTCAAACCACAAAATCTGGAAAAAACTAAATTTGCTAGAATTAAATGATATTTAAAGATTTATTTATGTACAAACCACAAGCTTTCATCGTTTGACAAGTGTGGACTTTAACAAAAAAGGTTTATTTTAATACTGTCAAACTGTGTGGACTGAAATTTCAAATTCCTCTACGTGTTTACACGCCGGTTGATCCAAAATGCTGCGTTTGTTTGTGCACACGCTGAGAAACATCTCGGCGATTTTGTGCGCGCCACTAAAAAGAAGATGACGTAAATAACACACGCTGCAGCAGCATATTCCTCAATTCCGGGGCAAGGAAGGTGAAATATTACCTGACATCTTCTCCCGCGGGATTCCCATCTGCCACATCGGGTGCAATGTGGGCCTCTGTGGGAACATTTACCACAACCGGCGCCGCTGCCACTACCACTTGGCCCGATGAGCAGGCGCCGCCGCTTGTGTCCGATCCTTGTCCGATTTCCATACGAGTGCACATCGTTAGAATTCGCACGGCCGTATTGTTAAAATAGTACGGGTCACTGAAGGAGCGGTCAAGATCGTTCAATAATCGGTGGATACTGGCATACTCATCGTCGGTGCGGCCTCTTATCGCTATTGAGTTCACCACTAGACCACCACCACCCGCATTCATACTTCCTAAATGTTTGATTGCCATAAGGGTACCACAAATCAAAGAATTCTACAAACATAAAAAAAACTTGTAACGTTTATACTTAAATTTTAAAGAATGCAAAAAACTTACAATGTGTGTAGTAATCACGTCTTCCCATGCATCATTAACGTTAAGCTCTTTGTGGTTCACAACGACGTGGACCTTTTTCTTTGTCCGCGCGACTGCTTCCGAATATATCACTGCAAACACAAGTTGGTTAATGGTTGGTTTTGTGGTCCCTAATCGAATCAGCCGCCACTTACCTTCGAGATCTTCAATTTTGGTTAGATTTCCGACGTAATGGGACACTCTGCTATCAACCAATCCGGAGCGGTCAATACTATCTTGGACTGTGTTCGAAATCAGTAAGGACTTAACCCAAAAGCGGAAAAAACACACCAAACATAAACACAAACCCATTAGGTGTTATTTCAAAAAATCTCACCTTTATATTTTGGTCCAAAAGCACTTTGATAATGGCATTGCTGCAGTCGGTTATCTCCCCACAGAACAAAACATTTTTCGACTTGAGGCTCATCTTTGACGCGGTAACTTAATTTATTAGACTTATCGGGGTTTCCTAGTTTTTGTCGCGTTACGACACCGAAGCCACGGTTAGCACTGAGCTCTGGGCTAGATTGTCACTTGGACGCGACCCAGTGTCCACTAGACGTACTTATATAAAGTTGGTATCAGCGGACTAAGGTCAAGTACGTGAACTCGAACGAACTATTACTATTATCACTTGGTATAAATAGGGATTTCTCTATTGTGGGTTTGAACAGAGTGTGGTCTCCGTTCATGCTGGTACTTCGTTTGCTAGTATTCTATCCGGTCTTGTCTTGTGTTGCAACTGTACACAATCATTTGTATGCAGCCATTATCTGAGTTTATTTACTTCCTCATAGAAGCTCATTACGATGCACCGCACAATATACTTCAACTTTTGTTGCTTTGTCATTTTGTCATTGAAATTTTTAAATCATTTAAATACAATCTAGTCATGTAATGTGCATTTATTTGCTCCAAACCCCAAAAATTGATGTTTTTGTTTCAATTCTATCAATTTCAATTCAAGTTGTAACAAGTTCTTTGGTATCTAAAAAATTCATTTGCTACTTCTTCTTGGGTAGCGTTAAATCTTTCAGTTTTTCAGTTTCGGGACCGTGGGACTAGGCCAAAGATTTATTTCTTCAATTGACGAAAAAATACCCGTCTAATAGATAAAAACACCATGCGCAAATCCGTTTGACTCTCTCGGCTCGAGTTTCGTTAACTTTTCCGATTTCTTTCTGCTTCCTAACATCGTAGCACATTCTCCACAAAACCCACACAAGTGCGATGTGCGTACCAGACATATCCTTGGACGACGGCGTACGGATGTTAATGCTTTGATCCTGTTTTTTCTCTAACCACATCGTGCGTACTTCCTTCTATATAAACCACGAATTTCCGATGGCGAGACAACCGGACATTACTCAACGTCCAATAGGTCGAACACGAAATTTATAAAATGACCCAAAATAGCATACGCATAAATCAAAACGTCGAAACCAACCAAACTATTACCTTATATACAGAATTTATTTATTTTCAAATTATCATACTAATTAGATGATAGAAATTTATACCTTATGTATTTTAGGTAACTTATAAACAGTTTTATGGCTAGTGTACACTAGATGGCGTTACCAGGCACTTATAGTACTAAACACTAACAAAATATCACAATATACTTACAATAAAATTGTCAAAATAAATTAATTTTCTTTAAAAAGCGATAAAATCACATTCAAACATATTTTAGTTGTTTGTCTTCCAAATAAATAATCCATATGTCCAAAAGCACCTGGCAGCAGGTATTTGAGTTTTAAATTTTTTAAATCCGCACTTATTCGGTCCACATCCTACAAAAACAACAAACAAATACTATCAAAGTTCAAGTTATTTTAACCTCAAATTCAAAAATCTATTTTAAAAAATTAATCTACCGCGTAGCATATTCAATAAAATGTTCATAAAAACCAGAACACATAATGATTTATACGCGGTAAAGTGGATGTTATGCGTTTGGTTGTTGTATGCATTAAGATTAAGTTAAAGTTGCTGGCAAAGAGCCAAAGCCACTGCCAAAGCATTTTCGTAAATATTCATCTTTTCCGGTGGCCGAATACTCGTTTCGATTTTAATTCGCCAATTCGCATTCATGCAACGCAAATATTTCGCGCGGTGCTGAACACAACAACAAAACACCCACACAATTCACATTATTTCCATATTTCTGCCATCGACAACACAACTAAACCCAACACATTATAACGTTTTGTAGGTTTTGTTCTAAGTTTTTGTAGTTGCAGAGTTAATTAAACGAATTTTGTGTATTTAAATTCTACGTTTTCATTAAATCTATAAATATTCAAGTATTCTATGTATGTATTGTATGTTTAATGTTCTATACTTCAATACAAATCAAAAGCGTGCATTTATAGAATTTTATGAGACTTTCATTAAATTTAAATGGCACTTTAAGTGTTTAAAATTTTGATCCGAAACCATCTTGAACCTTTATGATTAATCTTTGTTTAGTGTGTTTGTATTTACATACTATGTCAGTTAGGTACAAAGGAAGTTAATTTATTGTTTGACTTACATCTTTAGTGGAAAGCCAGTCGTTAATGCTGTAAATGAGCGCCGTGGGCAGTTTGGTCCTCACATTATATTTGGGTGGTTGCCACTGACCGTACATTTGAAGGTTCGTAATAGGGCCGTGGTCATATTTACGAAAAGTATCTATAAATATCATTAATATTAATTTAGTTATTAAACATTTACCGGTGTGCCGGTATTACCTGATACCATGTTTTGGGTAAAATGCAATAACTGACGCGATGATGACCCAGCAGGAAAACTATTCATTATTAATGGGTATATATTCTACAGTTAAACATTTTTTTGTTAATTAAATGCTAATGATATTAATTAATAATAACTAACCTCATCGGTATCGTCACTGTAACCCATATTTGTAAACAATAACGATCGAAACAAACTTACAAATGGCGTATCTCTGCGACTTATTAACGCAAAAGTATCTGTTAGTAATTTACTATGCGGAAAAATTTCGGGTAATTCAAATGTTTGTATCATCCACTAAAACAAATCATAACTAAGCTTTTAGATTTAAACAAAAGTTAATTTTAAAAAACTGTTTTAAATAATAATTGGTTGTATTACCTCCAATTGTTTGTAGAACATTGCACAAAACGTAGCAAATATAGAAGGCACATTTTTAGGATAGGCAACCGGTGCTAGAGCAGTAAAAAGCCTTACTTTCTTGATAAATTCTGGTCTTTCTGACGCCATAACCAACATGGCTGTTGTTCCTTGTGAATGTCCTATGTAATAAATACTTTCAAATCCAGTAACTCCGGAAATATAATCCAATTTAGCTGGGAGATCATAATAACCAATTTCGTGAAAACTACAAACAAAAAACAATTAAAAACGTTAACAGTTTGGTATCAGAGCACGAGGCCGAATCGAAATAGAATAGGATCAAAAGATAGACTGACTAAAAGATGTGTGTAAGTTAAAAAGGAAAACGTTGAGTTACAGATAGGGTGAGACATTGGCAAATAGGAAGCGGGCGCGATGAGTATTGCCATATTTGGTCATATCGCAGGGGCTACGACAACATGCATCACGTAGGCCACCTGCGATTTCGCGCTCGTAAGAATTAGGGTGACGGGGTGACGCATAAGACGAGAAACACACAAAATCACGTACACCACAGACCATAACCTTAAAAACTCCTAATATAACCTTAAATTTTAAAACAAATTTTTATAAATTACCTAAATTTCCAAAATCGGTTTTCTTCCGGATTGTACTTAATATGTTTCCGACTCCATCTATTTCCCCTACAGTTCCCTAACCAAACATCGTAACCTTTATCAACCAATCCATAGGCAATACTAACATTAGGTCCCAAAACTACCCAATCCTGAGCACTTGATAAAAGTCCGTGCACAAATAAAACCGGTGCTTTTGGTCTCTGACCCCATTCCTTGTTATTGTTACCATCCTTGGTCGAGTTGTCCAAGTTCGGCGAGGACAATCGAAATAATGTGAGCAGATATCCATCATCAGTTTGCACCTGATGTTCCATAAACGAATAGCCATGGTTGATGATTTGTTCTCGCTAAACATAGATATTGATAAAAATGTGTTAATTACCCAAGACGATGCGCTACGTTACAATGCCGAGTCCTTCCTCTGGATGTACATTCGTGATGAGTGAGCTCGGGACATTCGCCGAGAAATAGTTGTAGGCTATCAGCACCAGTGAGTTGTACACGTGCTGTCCCACCGTCACCATGATGACTTAATGAGACTCGCTGATGAATTTGATTACTATCACATTACCTTTCCCGGCTAAACATGTCAAGTGGGCAAAATTCAAACGACTGATGTATCTCACATGTAAAATTGCCTTTTTCTACGGTTGCGTACCCCACCACAGATCGGAATAATCATCACGATTACTACAAATAAACACAAAAACAACAAATTAATTCACAAATCACGACGGTTGAAATCTTCGTTTTGCTTCCGAATTGTTGTAACGCATTGTTAACTATATAGCGATACACAACATATTAAATATTTCTATGGTTTTACATATATCAGTATATAATTATTTAGTTAATTTTTAATTATAACTAAATTTAAATCTAAATCGACTGTTTTCAAGGTTCAAGTCTGTCTACTTCTGTTTAATTTATAGATAACTCAATAAAACCAAATACCGACAAGGTTATTTAACAAATTGGTTTTTTTTATCTTTAAATGTCACTATTTCATTGTCAAAAACACTTGCTTCTAAATTTTGTTCACTAAAATAATCAAGTTCGAATTATAACTCAAATTTTGTCTGGCATTCTTGATTATTAAAACAAACAGTAACAAAACAGAGTAGACTAACTCCTAAACGCAATGAATGTAGGTATAAATAACAAACGTTAGTCATTTGTTTGGCACTTTTGATTTTTTTGCATTGAAATAAAAAGAAAAGGAATCAATAACAAAACAAAATCAAGTCAGTTGTGATCAGGTTGTTCGTGTTTAAATAACACAGTAGTCTTAATAGTGTGATAATTAGTAGATAATTATTGATAGTAATAATTAAATATTAGTGTGTGTGTGTGTGTTCGTAAGTTTTGATTATTCCAATCGTAATTCTATAATTTTATGTCAAAAGTTAAATTGTGGATGAACTTTGACAGACTATAGTTGAAGGTTAGTCAACTGGTTTGATTAACACACACCTTGTAAAAATACCACAACAATTTGGGATTAGTCATAATAATTTACACTTTGTGTTAATTTCCTTTATTATTAATGAATGTGTATTGTTTGTCTATCCAATAAACACGTTTATTTGCAAGGGCACCTGCAGTCTAGGTCGTATATTTTTAAATTCATCAATGGCTTGAATTTTTTTAGAATTGTAAGATCTTTAGCGCCTTCAAGATCTTAGAAAACTCGTTACAAAAAAGTAAAGATCTGTGGTAAATTTGGGTGAAAACTTGGTGTGATACTGAGAAACGCAACGATCGCTCCTGGAATCTGTCAAGCACAGATTGTTCACTTATTTACTTCTTTTCGTTGTGAGCACCGACAAACAACAACGAGTTTTGCGCGTGGCACCACTATAAAAACTTCAATAGGGTTGAATTCTATACACAGCGAAAAAAGGGTTGCAAACGTGAATGGGTTTTTAAATATTCTTAGAACAGGAAACGACGATAAGGAACACAAGCATAGTGTGTACTACAATAGAATGAACATTATGTTGAAGTACCAAGACCATGAACCAAGACCAAGGAAACGCTTTAAAAACAAAATGTTTGGTAATGTAAATTTTTGCTCTTTTGTTTTGTAATTCTAAACATAAATAGTTTTGTTTGGTTTGATATCCAGAAAAACGAAAGGTAAAACAACGAAATAATAAAATGTCGAAACATTTGCTTGTTTACGGCATGAAAATTTAACGTTTTGGGGAAATACTGTTTCGCATTAAGCACACGTACAAATCGACGTATTGTGTTCGAATCTACAATTCCCATATGGTTTGTGTTCAGTTTTCGGAAAACACGTTCGCTGCGGAAGCACACATCTCGCTGAATAATTACATTTTCGAAGACCTTTCGCAATACATTACGTTTTACCTTTACTATCGTTCTTTGTGGGCTAAATAAAACGCGGTAACTGAAACTGCAACAACGGCTGTAAATGTTCCATTTAACCTAGAGAGAAGAAGTTGTCTGACAAGTTCAAGGTGAAGCAACGCACGGGAGTTTGTATGTTGTACAAAATTATTAAAACACCGCGTGCATTAACATAATCAACATAAATTAGAATTTATAATCACATTGATTAAAACGACAATATCAGCATGTGTTTATGTTAATTGTGACAGGTTTGAATAATCGTACAAGTTATATTCATTGAGAAATCATTAACGGATAAAAACATTTAATATCTATTTCATTAATAATTTAATTATTAATAATTATTAGTGGTTGGTTTTACCAATAAATAGTTTTTGGTTTCAAAACATAAAAATTCTACACTTGATTCTGAGAATTTTTTATTCAATAACAATATCTAGATCAAAAAATATATATAAAACGCAACATAATATAACATCTGAATGAAATAGGTTGAAAATATGGCGCCGAAATAGCATTACATTTTTATTACGAGTTCAAATACGGGTAGTTTTTCATTTTTTTCGGTTATTCGTCGTTTTTTCCTCATTTCCTTCCTTATTCTTTCATTTTCCGTTCTAAGGAGTGAGAATTATTTATGTACTATACTTCGGAACTTTGGTACTTTTCTACTCTTGTGCTCCTGTACTCCTATACACCAAGTCCTTGTAAGGATTTCGATCTATAACGCCGTTATGGACTTCTATTAACGTTTTGTGTGTTTTTGTGTTCCAGGTTCTATTGGGACCTCTGTATGCTGCTTCTATTAGTAGCGAATCTCATCATCCTGCCTGTAGCCATTAGTTTCTTTAACGATGATTTGAGTACGCGATGGATTGCCTTTAATTGTCTATCGGATACAATATTTCTTATAGATATCGTTGTCAATTTTAGAACAGGTAAGTTCATACAAAATATCTTAAATTTTTATTGTTAATAACGCCATCTAGACGTCACTAGCTATATTATTAAAATTTTCATTTAGATTAAATTCTAAACGTATTTTGATTGAAGTTAAATTCAATTTTATTCGTTATCTAGTCCATTTGATAAATGATGAATCTAGATATGCTTGGAAATTAATTACCAATCAATTGATGAAATTTCTGAAATGTCTTTCAGGTATAATGCAACAAGATAACGCGGAGCAGGTTATTCTCGACCCAAAGTTAATCGCCAAACATTACTTGAGGACCTGGTTTTTCCTGGACCTCATCTCGTCCATTCCTCTAGATTATATATTTCTAATATTTAACCAAGTAAGTGGGTTTTAAGATTTTTGGTTTTGCACATTTGTCATTTTGTGATATTGTCATTTCTCGTGCGTGCAATATAATTAATTTGCCATTAAAACGGTGATATAAAAAATTTAATAATTGTGTAGTAATTATCGACGCACGACTGTTGTCAATCAATGCAGGCGATAATTATTCGTATCAATAATTACAATCAATTGCAATTAGTTCAAGGTCACCGCTATAAATATCATTAAAATCAATATGATTTGGTATTTAAGGGCGGGTTCACAATGCCGGAACCCGGTAAAATTAATTATATTAGTAAACATCGCACAAATGTGTTCAATGTTTCTTTAAATGTTTTAATATTAGCAAGGATGGAATATAAATAGTTTTTGGCCAAGTTATAACCACAAACAGGAAATTTTGTACAATACGCATGTATAATTGATGTTTATGGAAATCAGCATGTAAAAAATCTTGGTATTCCGTTAGTTATGATTATATCTCTTAAGTCAAGGTCGAAGTTGATATCAAAGACGCATTGCAGCAGTTGTCACTTGTTGTCTTGATGTATTATTCATCGGATAATGCGGACGATGTAAAAAATTCAAATACACGACCAGTGCCCACCGATGCGTGGGCAATTTAAGTGTAGCGGAATACCAGGAATATGCGGAAGGAGCAGAGTTGAATCGAGCACACAAAGATGTGCGGAATGTGTCATCGCATTCGTCGAACAAAAGCACCGACGGAAATTTGGGCGCACGCACCGTTTACAATGCATCAACAGTGGTTGGGTGGATTTCTTTTGTGTGCCGCCACCCGCGGCATTGTGGCATACATTCCGTGCTTGTTTGTCGCCTGTATACGTTTGTAAATGTCGACGTGTGTCATTGTTCGCGCCCGCAATGCGAATATTAATCGTTCATTACGGGCCGACAATGCTTGAAATGGTCCGTGTCTTGTGGATGTTCAACAACAGCTACTCGCCGTGTTGTGGCGCTTGTGTCTCTTCTACAATTCTTCACTTCTCCCCAACAATGTGACAACAACTTTATTCTACCGAGTCTCTAATTATTACACTAATTACTGTTTGACAAAACCTTTAAACCGTAAAACACTTTCGTGCGTTCAGTATTTGAGTCAACGCATGCGCAATGAAAACGTTTTAAAGGTTTTGTTAAATATCTATTTATATTTCTGCGTATACGCATTAATCTTCTTAGATTTGATGGGCTGTAGATGTGCACTAGCGAATTACCGGAAAATTTAACCCAACTGTTCCAGGATTTCGGCGACAGTTTTCAAATCCTGCACGCCGGGCGCGCGCTACGCATCCTGAGACTCGCCAAATTGTTGTCGCTAGTGAGATTATTACGTTTGTCCAGACTCGTCCGATACGTCAGTCAATGGGAGGAAGTTTATGTAAGTACCACTTTTTCAAGTTGTATCCCCACCTCTCTGTGTCTTACTGAATTGATTAATACTTATAACAATGTTTCATAAATTTATATATACGTAATTTGCATAGATTTAGTAATTTTTATTTGGTTATTAAATTGCGTACCAGTTGATTGTACCATCAAAATGAAACAAAACGCACCGTTTGTGTGCTACTTTTGCTTCAAACTTCATTTCAAATTTTACTTTCAATCATGCGCAATATACTGCATCGTTATGTGTTTCAGTTTTAAGCAAATCATTCATTAATTTATTGATAGAAATATAAATTAAAACGCGATGCAATCCTAAAATCAAAAATTTGTTTTTTGGGTTGCCTACTTTAATTTTTTTGTTTTTGTGAAAAACAAGTTTTTGAACGAGCTTTTGGCCTCCTCTGCTAGGCTGATATGACAATAATGATTGAAAGCTCATGCAGTAAAAGTGAACGTGCTTTGGAATGAATTTGATTACAATTATTTTAATTAATCCGTAACCGTTCATCGCACATTTCATTTGAGACGGATTTAACTGGTTTTGAAACCACACAACAAACATTTTAATATAGACAACCAAATGTACAACAAACCAAGTACATTGGGTTGCATATATATTAAAATCTTTGTTTCAACTGGTATATTTCTTATTATTTCGCATAAATTCACTCTAAGTGTGTTTGGTTGTCAACTATTACTTATAATTTTTTTTGATTTGCGCCTAATTTCACGTGCAGACACTGCAAATCAAAATAAATCAGCGCTCTCATCTTTAAAACTTTTAGTTACTATCGAAATCTTTGTTGTCTTTCAAAATCTATCGTATTTTCATGAAACCAAGCACTCGAACATTTCAAAATCTTAGGTACTTACATAAAATATCAACATTTTCAACACTTAATTAAAAAAATAATATTTTATTTTTTCTGTAAAAATTTTTTAGTTTGAAGTAGTGATTTGTCAAACAAAATCATGTATAAGTTGTAAATGAAGTCTCATCTTTTAAGTTCGTTGTTCATCTTTTGTTTTGTTACTGAATTATTGATTAACAACGAATGGCGACGAGATGCAACAAAACGCACCGATTGTGTGATTTCCGGCTGATTAAAAGAGTGTGGTGTTTGGGCCGCAGATCCCCATGTACCAACACCCCCAAGGTCGGCAGGCTGAATATGCCCCAGACGGTACCCCAATTACCCCACCTAGAGACAGGACGACCGAGGTGCTTTATCAAAACATTCATTTTCTGTTTTTGTTGATGTGATCGTGAATAAATTAATAATGCAATTAAACCGGACTTACAATCACTCGATAACTTTATTAAATATTAAATTTTTTTAGGATGGTTTAGCAATACATTTGGTGAATTGTGAGTTATCTAGTGATCGTAAGATGGCGTTACATTACAAATTAAATGGAATGTAGATGTTTTAGACGACAAATTTGTGGCGCGGATTGTGATTACTCGTATACTATACGTAATTGATAACGTAATTGTTTTTCTAGAGTGTCGGCCAATCTTAAATAAATATTAGGAGCAAACGTCCCGCAACGTCTGTTGTTGAATACTTTCTTAGTTCAGGACAATGTAAAACTGTGTGTGCTGAATGTGTCCGTTGTGTTTTGAGTTGCATCCTTGCATCGTTACGTTTCGTGTCTGGATAAATATCGCAGTACGGCGTGTTTGTTGCGCTATTTAATATTCAATTGGGGTGTTTGAATTATAAATTATTTTTTCTATATAAATATATATATTATATAAAGCACGTAAACGTTGTAGCCGTACTTTGTTTTGAATTAGGTTTAGCCGATTGCGTCAACTTTTTGTCCTTGTTTTGGTTGTTCCTATTTTTGTGGTGGATATTTTTGAAAACGAGCAGTATCGTGTCAATGCAACAACGTCAATGCAACAACGCTTTTGTTATAATATATTTTGTGCGTTTTTCATGAAAACATTTGCGTGCGAGTTTTCGTTCATCATTTCGTTCATGTGAATCCTTAAATTGCAGTCCATTCATCGCCCGAAACGCCAACACGTAAAAGCGGTGGTACAATGCGTCACTTACCTACCTACCCCCATAGAATACGAAGCGGGAGCAAGGTGAAAATCCTATGATGAATGGCATTCATTTAACTTTCAACGCATTAATTCCATTGCTCAATTTTTTGACTTCTTTTCATATTTATTCACTCGAATTTTGTTCCGTTCATGGTATTTTGATTTATTCTATTAAAAATTATAAATTAAATACAATGTTTGACATTACATACATATTACATTGCTTCACTTCTTTTTAAAACTTCATTTAGCTTTAGAAAACGATGAAAATCCCACAAACTTTTTAAAATTTTCAATGTTTAAGTCGTCAAATTCTCGTTAAAACTTTAAAATGTTTGGTAAAATTTTAGTCTAATAAGATAATAATGCGTTTCCCATTTTATGTTCCGTTTGGGAAATTAACGTGCCCAGTGAAGGATAACTGGGTTACCATCTTGGGATTTATAGATTGAGAGTAATTTGTGTGGATTTTCGCGTTGCCCACTTTCATATCTTCGTTTGTCTCACATTTTCGTTCGAATATCGTTTCGAAAGTCTTTTATTTCTTTGTTTGTGTTCTATTTAGGTCACGAAATTTATTCATTCTTATTCTCAAATCGCACCTTATTTCGTTGGCTTTGTATTTGATAAATTGTACGCTTGATTTCTTTCTTTCCACCTTTTTTCTGTATCACCACCTTATTGGTTTAGACTAAAAAGCACGTTACTGTTATTTCAAATTGTTTTACTATTAATTACTATTTGATACTTCAAAACATAACCTGAAATAACCAATTTTAACCTTAGAATGTCAAAACTTTTTTGTACTTTCAATAATGTTTTATGATAGTTTATAGGTTATATCTCCGCCATTTTGACATAAAACTTAACCAAAATTTTAGGAAAAATAGATGTTAATCCTTGTTATACAATATTTGTTCTGCTAACTTAAAATTTAATCATTAAATCATCAAAAATTAGGTTTAAAGACGAATTAAGTTTATACCTAACATCAAAATATAACTTTAACCATAAATATTACATGATAGATTTGATGGTTATGTCAAGTTAGCTATTTTAGGTTATGTTAGGTTTAATTGAACCATATTAAGTAACATCAAAAAATTGTAACCTAAAAAAATATAAAAATAACCTCAAAATGCCACAAAATCAATTTATACAACTATTAACTGGTTTTAACCCTATTTTTGGGTATTACGCCGCTGTTTTAAGGGTTATCATAACAAAACTTTTAGGGTTAATAGAAAATACACCATTTTATAAAGTGTTACTTCTAAAAAAATTTTAATTTTTACAAAAAGGGCTCTAAAATGCAATTTTAAGTAAAAAATTAAGTTATGACTGCAACATAACAGCTAACGTGTAACTTTTAATAAAATCTAGTATCAAATAGTAATAAATAAGTACAAACTAAGTATTTTTGCACTCGCATGTTTTTCTATTATATGTATAGCACTTAGTTAGCAAATGCCTTGATGAAACTTTTGTAATCTTGAAGTGTTTCTTTTAAAATCCAGTTAACGACTTCCATTTTAAACTATTTAAACAGTGTGTATGTGTGTTTGTACTAACTATTATTTGGAAATTAAGAATTAATGATTACTAGGTAATTAATTAATTCATTAATTTGTATGTATGCGCGCTCTGTCCATGTAAGCTTTCGCACTGCACCTTATTTATTCAATTTTAACCTAAAAATGAAAAAAAAGCTACTGTTATGTTTCTTGCTACTTACACCCCTTTTTCTATTTAAATTAATTAAAATCTTGCATTAGCTTATTTATAATAACTTACTTACTTTCTTACTTACTTACTTACTTACCCCCAGTTATCGTGTTCATGTTCAATTTCTCTCTGTAAATCTTTACCTTTTAAACTTCTTTAATCTTTGCTTAATTTTCTTTCTATAATTCGTCTTTTGTTTTTTGTTTGGTTTTGAAAGCTTCAGATTTTTAATTTCCGTTAGTATTGCGACTCGTTTTTGTTGTTTTTCTTTTGTTTCCAGTTATTTGTGCGTGTTGCGTTTTGAACGTTTTACAAACCGAATCGTTTCTTCTTTGGAAAATCTCTAGTTCCACCTGCTTTTCTCTCTACCTACTACCTTGTGTTCTTCGCTTTTTCTAGATCTTGCAGAATCTTCAAAAAAAGCGAACGGAACGAAGGGGGCGCCTCAGTTCGGAGGTCAACAAGTCTAAATACAGCAAAAGCAATCTGATATTTAAGGTAACACGCTTCGAGCTTGCTTCGCCTTACGCATGACCGATCGTGGCGCCTCTGCTTCCACATTATTTATATTACAAATCAAATTACAAAAACAATTTATTTTTTATTTGGTTTTTCAAAACAACAACAAAAATTATTACCAAATTTGATCTTTGATGGCAAAACGGGTTTTAAGTCAAAAAGGACCAAACACCAGGATTTGAAAAAGCATATCCAGCATGTTGTATATATTATTTCAAAAATGTTGAAGGAAATACTCGTAGCCAACACCTTCCATACACACTTCTTTCACTATACCTACTTTTCTGTTTGAAATTTTTGTTTTTAAAGAACAACAACTTTTGTAGAACTGTACAATGTGTTATAAAATGTAATATAAAACAAACACACATACATGAGCAACCTGACGCAACTTTATTTTTGAGAAAAGACGTTGACTGATATTCGTACTTAATCAAAGAGGCAGAAAGTAGAGGCTCTCACTTCTAATTAATTATATTGGCGCAATAAATTTGTGTGCATGCGTTTTATCTTTAATTTTCGTTTGCAAACAATTGTATAGCGTAGGTTTAGGTTATGTTGATGTTTAGGTTATGTTTCTCTCTAGAGGTAAGTGTGGTGAACTGAAAAATAACTGAGATGAAGACAATGTTTGAACTTGTAAATGATTTGATTAATTACTTACCTCACACGTACACACAACACGAAATGCGTAATTTTAACGCCGTTTGTTTGTTCTATACTATATATTTTAAGAGTTCGAGTAGTTTGTTTGGTATTTTGTTATTTAAAACAGCGCTTGTACTGTATTTTAGATTTTTTTTATTAACACGTCACAATTAACATTGCCAAGCACAAAAGCAGCAAATGTTAATTGTTTTTTAGGTGATATTTGTTTTGTTTTTATTGATCTGTGTGTTCTGTTTGTTTTTTGTTTTCAGGAGTTGTTTTGTGTTAGGTACTTACTTGGATCTATCTAGCGTGTATATCGTCGTTTGTTTGTTTGTTTTAGTAAGGTGTGTGTTTTTGTTTTTATTCCTTGTCACTTGTTTTAGGCTAGGTTTTGGTACATGGGAATTATCCAGGCGACAGAAATGACAAATCACTCACCGCTGTTTTCTTCAAAGTTTTTCAAGCGCGTACCTCTACGGAACTTACACACAGACAACATTTTCACTTTGCTTTTCTTTACTTTTAACACATTCGACCGCGAGCGCGAGATAAATCATAAATTCTTTTCGTTGCGACACGAGTGCATTAAAGGAAATTGCTTGTAAAAGAAGAAATATGGTTACATTTGTGGGAAAATCTAAAAATAAATTATACACAAACCATTTAAATAATGATTTTTCCTTGAATGTAAATTAATTTTTTCTTAACAACCAATAAATTTGTATACTTAATCACTAATTTTATATAATTTAAACTATACTGAACACATTGTATGTTAATTACTTAATTAATTGTGTGCTAACAACCAGAGAATAACCATTTTGTGCACGCGCTTAGTTTTAATTAAAAAAATTAGGCTTTTGTGATTGGCTTCCAGCAGTTTTTAGTTTCCCTTAATAATGCAAGAGGACAATACACAGGGACGCTTGTTTTATTATTATTTTTTTAATAATTTTATTAATTGTGTTGTGTTGAACACACAGTTCTTGATTTTTAGTTTGGTTTCAGCGTATGCAAATATTTTAGTTTTTTGCCAATTGATTATTAAATTATCTTGCAAATGTTGCCAAAATTGCAAACAAAATATTTTTGTGACAATTGGTATTGATTCTATTTGTGCCTGTTGCAGTTTCTAAATATGGCGAGCGTATTCATGCGGATATTCAATCTGATTTGCATGATGCTGCTGATTGGACATTGGTCTGGATGTTTGCAATTTCTCGTGCCGATGCTGCAGGGTTTTCCATCAAATTCATGGGTTGCCATCAACGATTTACAGGTTAGTATAGGTTACGATTAGAACATAACCTAAAACGTTAACCTAACATTGTATTGATGCATAAATTAATGCTTTCAGGAAGCCTTTTGGTTGGAACAATATTCGTGGGCCTTATTCAAAGCAATGTCACACATGCTGTGCATAGGTTACGGCCGCTTTCCACCGCAATCATTAACCGACATGTGGCTGACGATGTTGTCGATGATATCTGGTGCCACGTGTTATGCTCTGTTCTTGGGTCACGCGACGAATCTCATTCAAAGTTTGGATTCATCAAGGCGTCAATACCGTGAAAAAGTAATTTTTTTTTTGTTGTTTGGGTGGAAACGTAATTTTCCTTTGGTTTTTAGGTGAAACAAGTCGAAGAATACATGGCTTACAGAAAGCTGCCGCGTGAAATGCGCCAACGCATTACTGAGTATTTCGAGCATCGTTATCAGGGCAAGTTCTTCGATGAGGAGTGTATTCTGGGCGAGCTATCGGAAAAGCTGCGCGAAGACGTTATCAACTACAACTGCAGATCTCTGGTGGCCTCTGTTCCGTTCTTTGCGAACGCTGACTCCAATTTTGTTTCGGATGTCGTTACCAAGCTAAGATATGAAGTCTTCCAACCAGGTAATCAATACTTTTGTAATTAAAACTACAGGGAAACTACAAGGACACGACATCGCCTAGCTGATTATAGTTACGGAAACTTTTAATTGGTTCTAATTTGATAAATAAATCAATATTTATTCGTTTAACTTTCTGAAATGATTGTTTTATGTTGAAGGTGATATTATAATAAAAGAAGGAACAATCGGATCAAAGATGTACTTCATACAAGAAGGAATTGTAGACATTGTGATGTCTAACGGTGACGTGGCAACCAGCCTAAGCGATGGCTCTTACTTTGGGGAAATCTGCCTACTGACGAATGCAAGACGTGTAGCTTCAGTACGTGCGGAAACCTACTGCAATCTGTTCTCGCTGTCGGTGGATCA
Source organism: Atheta pasadenae (assembly GCA_030264155.1). NCBI lineage: Eukaryota > Metazoa > Arthropoda > Insecta > Coleoptera > Staphylinidae > Atheta > Atheta pasadenae. The sequence goes on from JARJDS010045639.1 coordinate 49,559, forward strand.
CTTCAACGCTGTACTAGACCAGTACCCGTTGATGAGGCGCACAATGGAATCGGTAGCCGCCGAGAGGTCAGTGCGTTGGTTGGTATACATAAAGCCCGGAGCGGTTTTATTGAATTCTTTATACATGTTCATCGCTTCTTTATTGTCGGCAGTGCTGCTCTTATTATTCTTAAACCTCTATATCTCTATTCGATGTCGTGGACGATTGGAAATCATCAGTAGGGAATCCTAGAAACCCATATCCACGTGTGTTGTCTCCAAAACTCATTTGCCGATCATTGAACCCTTCAAACCTTGTCATTAACATTATCAATCATTTGGTGTCTGTACTTGTACTTGTACCAGCACACACATAAACACATTTGTTTTTCCAAAACAATGCACACCATGTTTTTGACGAAATGCACCACACACTCTTTCCATGTTTGGTTTTGGAGTGTTGCAACAATTATTTCCAAAACATTTTCCCATAACATGTGATAAGGACTGAACATGCGGTAAGGTATTACAAGCAGACACAAGCACACACAATTAAGGGCGATTGAACATATTCAGATTCAATAAAACACAAACACAGAATTATCAAAATAATTGATTTGCAGCACACTGTTAAACGGATGCCGATTGTGGTTGTTCGATCTTGACTTATATATATATGTGGATTGATTCATTAAATCATTTAGTGTTTTGATAATTCATCAGTCGTTTCGGGTGATGTTTGTATTGAACTAGTTCAGCCATTAGTATTATAATTTGAAGCGCTCACCTCTCAAAACCCTTCTGAGCTTTTTTACGAATGATTTAAGTTGCAGTGTTTGGGGTTTGTATCTGTATTTTGTCACCTTGGTGGATCATCCCCTGCACGCTGTTTGTAAACTCCTATATTTTAATCACCTGGCGTTTCGTAGGCTGAACAAAATCGGCAAGAATCCCAACCTGGTGGCGCATCGCGAGGAAGATCTAGGAAGCGAAAGCAAAACAATCAATGCAGTCGTCAATGCTCTGGCTGCGGAAGCGGATCATGTGAATCTATCCGACGAGTCTGTAGCCCGCCTGCATGCCAGCGACCGCAGTTTGCAGGAGTTAGGACGCACGCTGCAAAAGATGACAACGCTGCCACGACCCAAGTCGGAGAACAACTTCGCCTCGCAGGATATTCCGTTAACCCGCGGTGGAGACCACAATGGTCGGCCATCGTTCCACAAGTCGGACACGTTTCACAAAGAATCGGCCTTTCAATGACGGCACTCCACGCACTAGTGCTCTGCCTCGTGTGCTATATCTCTATATCTCGACCGCTCTCATCGACTACTTCGATCATCATCGGATCGTTATTACCATTATCTCGCCCGACGAGTCTCACACACGTTTATCTCTACGACTGACTTTCTTCTGACCTTCTGGAGTGCTTGTGCGTGTTAAAAATGTAAACCACAGAGAATCAAGGACACACTATGCTGCTATACTTCACCTAGAAAATCGGCATCGCCAAACATACAACCCAAGGTTACTTAAAAGGATAAAAGTTAAAGCAATACGTGCATTGGACACAAAAAGCGCTAGAGAAACTGCAATATTAGGAAATAAATTTAAGTTTTAGCTTAAAATTATTAGGTGCTCAATGAATCAACTTAGACAATTACACAATGAAATGCAATTGAAACAAAAAACGACAAAGCCCGGTTTTTGGTTAATATTTAAGTTCTATAGTTAATTTTGAACAACATTTTGGATGATATGAGATTAAGTGAAAGATAACGAAAGATTTAAACAAAAAAACAAAGTATTGGAGCGCGGAATAATGTACAAACACAACAATCAACACAAATATGTAAAAAGAAAAACATACTACAAATCGAGACAATATTCGATGATAATGATGCGTTATATAAAGAGTAAGCGAAACAAAAAGGGTAAAGCACTGATCTAATATTAATAAGTAAGTAATATAAGTACAGTATTTTTGCGCGTAAACAGCAAAAAAGTATTTTTCATAATAAAAGCTGACGAGACAGCCCGAAATACAAACATATAGGAACGAAATACTAATACATAGGCAGAAAAATATGTTTTGAACCAGAAGCTAATGAAACAAATACCTAATGTGAGAGTCTCAAGCTGGATACTAGATATTTTCGTCCGAAAACACAATAATTTTAGTTATTTATTATATTTTAGCAAATTTTAGATGAAATTTTCAAAATTGACGAAAATGTTTATTATCCATCATATAAAAATCTATTAAAAACTATGCAATTGTGGAATTGATGATAAACAAAAAAATCAGGAGGTGTCTTGACGAAATAATAAAAAAAAACGTTCAACTGGAAAATGTAGTCAATTAAAAAACATATTCATTAAAGAATAAATAAAGAGATGCAACAATCTGCGAAACAAAACTTTATGATGACATAAAACACGATACAAAAATCATTTGTAAATATAACATCGCGTACATACAAAACTTTTTTATGTACATACAAGATTTAAGACAAAAACCAAGAATTATCGATGTGAGATGTAAGATGTGGGATGTGTTGTTGATTATGTGGAAAATGTAACCAAAAACCGTGGCCAAGATGAATAGAAACATGCACAGAATCTTAGATGACAAAATTACGTATGAAACTAATAATGAAAATAATGAAAACGCACTAAGAGGCTAAAGAAAACTTAAAAACATCATCAAGCGATAAATATCCTGCTGTAGCAAATACTAAATAAATAAATTTAATCGTAGTGCATCAAATAAAAATAAAAAAAATGAAGAACTTGATGAATCCTAGCAAATACACAAGTGGGTATAGTGTATCTTGTAGGCCTAAACAAAATGACGATCTGTTTTCATTGATTGTAACCTTTCAAAACAAGCAGGACCACGTAATAATATTCGTTCGTTAACTCTTACACATTGTAACAAGAAAAATCAAAAACACACTGAGTATTGAAACACTGTTAAGGCTATAAAACGCTATGAGAACCGTGGTGAATGTAAATCAAACGCGACAATTGTTTTTTTACGTTTTCATTTGTAATGTTACGAATTAATGTTGTTCTAACATAAGTTTTAAGTTAGAAATCAAACTAATGTTGTTCACTAAAATTCTATAGGTTTTAGTCAACAACGTGCATGTGACTCCACACTTTGCTAGCTGTGATCTTAAACAAAACAAGAGGAGAAGTGTTGACGCGTTAATTAATTTACTAAACCAAAATTTGCAACGATTTGTGGATAGCTGAAAGGACTTTCATTGTATAAAATAATGCGCATTTGTATATCGCACTAATTAATATTGAATCAACATTATCGCTTGTTATTTATTTGTTTGTAAAGTCACAGTTGTATGATATATACATATATATACCTAGGTTTTTATTTATTTTGACTTAAGTGTAAATTATTATTATGATTATTACTCGTATGAGGAAACGAAAACGCGTTATTCGTACTTAGTTGTATTACGCCTGCTGTAAACCAAAGTAACCAAACTGTTCTTATAATGATGAGAATTCAATTAGTATACTTATATTACACGCAAGCGTGTGCGGCGAATAAAAGGACGACTCTTTTAGGACGATTTTAATCAAAAATACTTTAAACTTTAACGATGTTACACCAGAGAATAAGAGGTTTAAATGCATTATTCATGTAGCGGATATTACCACGATATTAGTTGTGTCTGATTAGCGATTTTAGCGGATTCAATACGATGCAATCGGATATTACGAGTAACTATTCAGGTTTTGTTGATGCTAATATTCATAAGCAGATGCGTATAATGTTTGGTTAATGTTATTTATCTATTTTATTCATTGACGTTTAAATATGACGACTCTACGACACTAAAACCTGAAAAAAATAGTTTTTGGTATAAATTCTCAATTTTTTGAAATGTATATGTTATTAATCAATTTCTTGTTAATTTACATCCCAAAGTTGGCAATGATATTGTTCAAAATGGCGGAACTATTGCCATAATCGTACTGTAAAACTTGTTAAACAACATTTTGTTCCACTTTAACCTCAAATATCTTAATTTCTAGGTTATATTTTAAATAATTTGAATATGGAACTCTTAAAATAGTATATCCTTAATTTATAATTTAAATTGCGTTACGAAATTTTATAAAATGGCGGAGATATAACCAAAAACGTTTCATATAACATCTTAATGTACATTCAAATCTTTCGTACAATTCAACCATTAATATATAAAGTTTTAGTATACCTACAATTTTTTTTAAAGGTGTAAGTCATAAAATAGTTCTTTATAAGTTTATATTCTAAATTTGGTTATAAACTATTACAAAATGGCGGAGTTATGACCAAAAACAACTGTTTGTTACCATTGTTTGGATATTTTAACTTCAAATATTTATTTATACACTTAAGTAATCAATTTTTCACTGTAAAAATTATTTAAATATCTTATCCTTAATTTGTATTAAAAATTTGGTTAAAAAATTCATGAAAATACAAAAGTTATGGTTAATTTTCCATAACTAACAAGAAAACGACGTACGTCGTCCTAATGTCAATGAATGCAATAGATATATAACATTAACCGTAGAGAAAGCATATATTGAGTTGTTATCATCTAATTGAAATGAATTAAATAAAATATGTACAGTGATTTCTAATGGAATGAATTAAATGAGTAAAGTAGATGACTGATAATATAAAATTAAATGTATTGAACAAGAACGATTGGTTGCAATTCGGTATTGCTGTGAAGAGACTCATTTAGCGAAATCGACAAGCGGTACAGTAACGAAATGTAATAAATTGTAACGAAAAATCGAAAATATCTCTTCATACATTATATACATAACGATTTGATAGAGTTACTGATTGTAATTAACAGTGTGTGCGTAGCTATTGATGAAAAATATGCGTAGCGTTTGTGATTTCTTTTACGTATCGTAACGACAAATTATTAACAAAGAAAGAAACTGTGACGTGATTAGCTGAGTAGTTGTGACGACATTTAAGCATACAAAACGTGAGTAAGTATCGGAAGGAAAGCACCGTGCCCATCATATCCGTATCATTAGCTCCATAACAAATGAAGACAACCACACAAACATTTTAAAATCTTTCAGTCTGTTCACAGCACAACTCGGCGTCGTTGGTGCAACTAAACAAAAAATTAACAATTTTAAGAACATAGCATATAAGTAGAGGTGAAAATTGAAAAAAATATTATGAGAGAAACAAATTGAATTTAACAAAAATAAAAAGAATCATATATTGTATGATATTATATATATATTATATCAATTATCAAACTTACTTATTACCAAAAGAACGAAATTACTACTTTGAGTTTTTAGTTCACGAAACAACTTCGGCATTTGAATGAGAAATTAATTGAACTTAGGTTTCACGAATTCTTGCCATGATGAAATCCTAGTCTAGACTGACATTATCGATGCTTTGACGTATTAGTAGTGATAACTACAAGTAAATATCATTCATTGACAAGAAGCTGCATACACGAAAACAAAAACGAAGGTAGAAAACAAAAAACGGTTTGATTTTGTTGGATATAGATATAGATAGAAGAGAAACAAATGCATTACGTTAAAACTCGTGGCCGTCGTTCTGATGAGTAATATTATGAATTTTAAATGGATATTTTTTACCAAAAGTGCTCATTGCTGTTGATTATAAAGTATAAATACTTATCTATATGTGAGAACTAAAAAAATATAAACAAATGAAATGCAACAAAAACAAATATACGGAATGCCATGAATGCAGGAGTGATGCTTTTATTATAAATATTAAACGATGAAGAGACATACAAATCTTCGGGTTGTAATTAATTTTAAAAGAAACGACGATAGTGAGTCAAACTGTTATCACAATCACAAGTTCGTTCGTTTGTTCATGATGGTTTTGTTCGTAGAATTGTTTCGGTTTGTTGACAAACGTAAATTCAATGAAAAAAATTCTCGTAGTCATGTAGCGAGACATGTCATCCGAACGTGATGTTTGGTTTCTTTGATTTCTTGTACTTACACCACCATTATTCAATGAATATGTAAATAATATTGTAGAAAAGTGCCTCTTTTAAATTTGCGCATCGCTACTGTCTTGGGTCAACTATTAGAGAATAATACAAAAAAATATCTTGGTTTATTTCAATGTTTTAACTGTTGTTATTATTTGGTTTATAATCGAATAAAGCTGCATTTTTACAGTTTTTTGATGTTTTTTTTGCATACGTGCTGTTAAATAGTTTATCCTTAATCTATATTTAAAATTTGGTTATAGAATGTTTAAAAATGGCAGAGTTATAAACAAATTACGCTGGTAAAACATGTGAACTTATTTTTTAGGTTACATATAGAATTCAACATTAAATAAAACTATTTTGATGGTAAATTTAAAATTTTGAAACTATACAGGTTATAAAATAAAATATCTTTTGTTTATGTTCAAAAATTGGAGAAGTTCCATCACAAAATGGCGAAGTTATGGCCGAAAACGTTGAACAAACTATAAACCAGACAACTTTTTTTGAATTTACCCCCCATTATTGCTAAAACTTATGGGATAGTGGGGTCCAACAAAAGATTTCTTGTAACATCACATCGTTGACAAATGTTCATTCCAGTTTAAAACTTCATCGTGTCCAACCACAAGTCTACAAATCAATCTACAACGCCAAGATGTCGATCAACATCAAGAATAAATCGCAACTTAAAAGAAGATTGACCAGCGCTGGTGATAAGCTGGTGGTCGTCGACTTTCACGCCACGTGGTGCGGCCCATGTAAAAGAATCGCTCCCAAACTGGAAGAATTAGCCGAAGACACTGATGACTTAGTCGTGTTAAAGGTAGATGTCGACGAATGTGAAGAGCTCGCTGAAGAATTCGAGATCGAATCCATGCCAACGTTCGTCTTTTTTAAAAACAAGCAGAAGATTAACGAATTCAGCGGCGGTACCTTCTCCAAACTACAAAAGGCTATCGAAAGAAGGTTGTAACTGTTAAAACCACGTGTTTTTTATCAAATTTATTTCAAAAGTTTAATTAAAGTTATGTAGCGTTGTAGATAGTACTAAGAATATTTTATCAAATTAACGTTGATCGTTAATAATTAATTAATGTAATTGTAAGTAAAGTAATGAATGTAATTGTATCTTAAAACAAATATTTTATATGAATTAAAACGAATTGACAAAGTTTGTAATTTGTGTTGTTTTGGTTGCCTATCGTCAACTAACGGTTTAGATTAAAAATTATTTTTGTTTAAAGTGATTAATCCAGTTTAATACTTTTTATAGATAATATTGATGATTACTACATTGCAAAATTAAATTTTATGTGTTTTACACACAAAAATTAATTAAATCGATAAATTAATCATGAAAAACATCATAAATCTGATTTGGAATTTTGTGTTTATTGCAAACTTTAAAACGTATTGCACATTATCACATCACAAAATATTTATAGAAGACAAAAAATTAATATTCAAATACCTTAAATATAATGTAACTTAAATATTTTTAATGTAAATTTTTTGTTTAAATTTAATTAACAATTCTTGCAGGCACTTCGAAACACATCAATTGTCCTTGATTACTTTCCAATGCCCAATGCACAACCAATCGAATCTAAAAATAAACAAACGCATTAAAGTAAACATGTAAATAAAACAACAAAAACAAATTTCAGAACATTTATCTCGAAGTGCCATAAATTGAACTTGTAAGGTCATAAACGCAACATTGAGGTGCAACGTCTGTCTCACAAGGTCATCAACTTACAAAAGTGGCATGTAAATATCGAATTACATCTTATTCCACAATTTAATGTCAATTTAAATATATTCCAAGTACATTTTTAAATTGTTCCTGTTATGAACGTAATGTGAATTACATCAATTTTAATTATTTAATTGCGTTATTTATATTTATATAAGAAGGATAATTAACATAATGACATAAATTATTACAATTTATAGATATTATTACAACATTTAATTAGCTTAAATTTAATTTTATCATTTTGTGGTTTTAAATAAATTTAGTAAATTTTCAGAAATACTTACAGCTGGATAAATATCTAAAACATCGATTTTGTTCCTGTAAACGTATTCTTTGCCGGCCTTCAAAGGACAATTGGCTTTAGTTTGACCATCAGCTTCGTATATACTTGGGCAAGCATCAGTGCCATCAAAACCAATGAAAGGAAATGGAATTCCGGCTATCTCTGCTGAGACACTGTTCCTTAGAGTTTTTACATCTTTTTCTAAAATTTAGTAAAAATAAATATTATATATATATATATGTTAAAGTAATATAAAGTTTAAATATATTTTATTTTATTTTATCAAGGTATAGTTAATTTTATATTAAATATTTATCATTAGCACATATTTGCTAAGTTGCATCATTTGTGTGTTTAAAATGATTGAGAATTCAATTTCTAATATTTGTTGATTTTTGTTGGGTAATGCTAATATTTTAAACAAATGTACGTACCTGTCGAAAATTTATATTCAATTATCGATGCGGTTTTTTTCTTCAATCGGCAATAGTTTTTACGACAATTAGATAATTTAACATTTGCGTCTAGGTTGTCGAGTTTTCTTCCTAAAATCAAATTAATACAATTAGTTAATTTAACACGTACTTATACACTCTACACAAAAATAATTAGTTGTCAATATTCTGTTTGTGTTGCTGTTACTTTTACAATTTTAGACTGTCACAGCCTACTATGATTTGTAACAACAAAACAAAAATAAAACTAAAATGAATCGCGCATCAAACCAGCGAGTTGTTCGTTTGTTTGAAAAATCAAGTCGGCCCTTTCTATTTATACGTTCACTTTTTATTATTTATAGTAAAGTATTTTGTTCTTTATGTTTTGTGTTTTAAAATCTAGTCTAGCCACCTATGTGAAGTTAACCACGGATTTCAGGTAGCCCTAGTCATAGGAAATCAACATGCTGTCGCAACAACTCCTAGTAGGCGGAACTGAAAACGTAAGATTTTATACATTTTCAAGTGTTCAGAGAATACATGTTCTGAACGCGCTGTGGTGGAAAGTTAGCACTGCGTCGACATACTGTAAATTCATGATGGCCGACTACCACAAGAATACCCAGGCCGTTGCTAAGGTAAAAATCAACATGCCCTAGCAACCAGTTCCAGTAGGGGGATTAAGATTTTATACATTTTCAAGTGTTCAGCGAATACAAGTTTTAAACGCGCTGTGATGATCCGAATAGAAAGAGACAACGCTGTGTCGTATACACTGTAAATCCATGATGGCCGACTGCCATAA
>JARJDS010045655.1:0-10347 GCA_030264155.1 Atheta pasadenae
TTATTAACAATGTTATGTACATCCAAAGTCAACAAAAGAAAAAAATTTAATTAAATTTTGTAAAATTAGGCCAATATGCAAAACTTTAAAAAAATTGTTGTAAGTTTTTTATTTGTTATTAAAAATGTATAAAATTTTAGTATGTTATTAACAAATAAATTTTACTTTTAACCTATTTTAGAACATAATGAAATATTTAATAACTAAAAAGTTATTATCATTTAAAGTTAGTTTTTTTTCTAGAAATTTACTTTAACGGTAAAAATCAATAATTTATAAAAAGTCGTATAACTTATTTGTTTATCAATATAATATTACAAAATTAACATATGTTATAAACAATTAAATTTTATAACAAATAAATTTTACCCCAGTATTAAATATTAATTATTAACAAAGTTATGTACCTTCAAAATCAACAAAAGAAAAAATTTTAATTAAATTTTGTAAACTGAAAAAAATGACTACATTTTTTTTTATTTTTATTATTTCCCTGATAGTGTGCGAATATTCGTTTATCCTTTAGTCTCTCCTCTATCGCCCTTAACATTTATTGAATTTTTAAAAACAGTTTACATGCAAACGCGGCGCGAATTGCAATGCAAATTTCCGACAATTTGAGTGCAAAAATGCTCAAAACTAAAGCAAAAACTAACAAAACAAAACAAAACAAAAATCGTGTGGAAGTTAAAAATGTAAATAGAGAACGGCGACAGACACACTAAATGTGAGAAGACATGGTATGCATACTAGCTATGTTTTTTAGAAAAATAAAAAAAAAGGGATACTTTCAGGGAAAATGCAGAATAAAATAGCGCGTGAAACTTTAATAAAGTTAATGCATTTATGCAGATCGACTGCAGTTAGAGTTACATGTGCAAATAAAAAATAGATTTGTGTGAGTGTCCTGCATGGGGGTAGGAAATGGTGGAAAACATTATGTGCGCGCAGGTTTTGGACCTGCAAATGCAAATAGTGCAAATAAACGAAATGTAAATAATAAATGAAATCTACGCAAAATGCGAGCGACAGTAACGAGTCGGTGTCGGCACTCCGACGCAAATTGAAATTTTCACAACGAATTGCTACTGCTATAAATTGACATGAAATTATTATATATTCCTGAAAATGTTTTAGGAAATGTTTTATTATTTGATTATTTTGTTTGTGAGTTTTTGACTTTAATCACAAAAAACACTAAGAAATTATTATTATTATTTTTTAAAAATTTTATGGTATATTCATAACCTAATAATAAATATTATCTATAAATTTGATGTTTGTGTGATTAATAGTTTTTAATTGACAGCACTTTAATTAAAACTTAAAAATTAATATGGTAAATTTTAAGGTTAAATTTTAACAACACAAAAACAAAAGAAATAATTAAGTTACATTGTTTAAATTTACCGTATATATTAATAATTTACACATCAATAACTACCCTTAATTTGATAATTGTACCATTAACCGTTTCTGAGTTACAGCCCCTAAACGAAAGTAAATTTTTTTTGGGGTAAGTAAATTTTAATGATGCAAGTTTAACATTAAATACTACAAAACCCAGAGTAATAATTAAGATAAAATTTTGAAATTTACAATATATATGTAAAATTTATGTAGCTATACAACCCCTAAATTTGAATTTTGTGCAATTAACCATTTTGAAGTTACAGCCCTTAAACCAAAGTCAAAATTTTTAAGTAAAATTTTATGCTGCATTTAATATTGTAACTTTAGCCATTAAAAAATCATAGTAATAATTTTTGTAACATTTTGAAACTTTTACAGTTTATTTAAAATTTATTAACCTATAAAATGTTAAAATATGAATTTTGTGAATAAAATATTTTTTGAGTTACAGTTCATAAACTAACACTTTACATTAAAATAAAAACGTTCATTGTTTATTTTATGTCTAAAGTTTACATCTAAAAAAAATAAAGAAATAATATTAATAAAAATCTGAAATTTTATATATATATTTAAAATTTAATAAACTACACCCTTGATAAATTTGAATTTTTTACAAGTAACCGTTTCTGAGTTATAACCCTTTTAATATTTGTATGTAAAATTTTAAAAAAATTAATGTTATAACTTACCTATTGTGGTGAGTACTGTCAAAGAATACAAAAAACTTTTAGCAAAAGTCCACTCAAAGTTCTCTGCCGAGATGGTCCTGCCGCCGGGTCCATCATCCCCACCTCCACCTGCAGCGACCGCAGCCGCCGCCGCTGCAGCCGTACTGGTACCAAAGTCAATCTTGCCAGCTTCCTCCGTAATAGATCTCAATATCTCATCCTGAAACCTGGTGATCTCTTGCGCTGCCAATCTGGTCCAATTATCCCGATACAGAATATTCAAACTCACAGTAATATCCCAAATATTCTCCACCGTTTTCGCCCTTACAGCATCCGTCTTTGTTTTCAAATCAGTCACATTCAATGCTCTCTTATTAGTCGTGGCTAATGACGTCGTGGCCAAAATCTGACTATCCACAGGTGATCCACCCTCAATCGCCAGAAATATAAAACTGCCAATCAACGTATAGCCGAACAGCAAAATACAAATGCCTAAATTAGTGATCAAACACGTGAAGAAGTTGCGCGACTTTTTGCCGAAACATCCGCAGCACTTTTTGTCATTTTTGCTTTTGGATGTTTTGATGTTTTGCGCGCTCGTGTTCGAATTGGATGGATATGGGTCGTAGCAGTAGCGACCCGAATCTTTTTCCATGATGGCGTGGCGATGATGTGTGGGTGGAATATCCAGAGGGAAGATAGCTTTCTAAACAAATGGCGCGTTAATTAACGCGACGCTGGGCGAGTTGACGAGGCGCATAATTAATAATCGCGTGCGATGCTGCCACGGCTGATGTGGACGTTGTGATGTGTTGACCTGAAACAACGAAAAAGAGCGCTAATTAGTTTCGGGGTAATGTCAATAATTGCTTTTCATTTTGCTGGCTTCGAGGGTGAGTTGGTGCGTGATTTGGACGCCAACTCACATGATTTGGATTTAATGGGAGCTTGTATTCCTCATGATGTGAAAGAAGTGGTTTTAAATGCCATGCAAATATAGGGAGGATTTGGGGAAGTGTCTAATTAAGGGTGCTTGTTAGTGGCATATTAATAATTAATAAAAAATTTAGGGTATTTTTGATTAACAAAATAACAGTTTTAGTTTGAATTAGTTTAGTTTTTTCTTTATAACTAAAAAAAGGGTTGCTCCAAAGGGATGAAATTTTTTATACAGATTAAGAAATAAATTTTACATATCTGGTTTTAATTTTAATATAATAAACAAATTATTTTTGCTATTTTTAACTTGCTAAACTTGTAACTTATATTTTGAATAAATAAGTTAAATTCAATTTTAGTTTAAGGGCTGTAAATCAAAAACGGTAGGTTTTAGAGGGTTGAAATTTTAAATATACATTTATTATTAAATTATGCATAATTTCTATTAATTTCAATTATATACATAAACTATTTCTATAGTTAATGACTCATTAAACTTTATACTTCAATAATAAGTAAGAAAACATGTAATAATATTTTAGGTTTAGTTTTATTGCAATAACTTAAGAACCGTTTGACTTATTAGATTGTAATTTATAATATAAATTAAACATTAAATTATATATAATTTGTATTAATTTCAAAGTTGTATCTAAATTATTTATATAGTTTCCAATATGTCAAACTTTAAACTTTAATCTTAAGTATAAAACTTTTTGATTAATTTCGATTTTAGTTTAAGGGCTGTAAAACAAAAACGCTTTGTTTTTATTGATTGAAATTTTTATTATAAATTAAATATTAAATTTGGAGTAATTTGTGTTAATTTCTATATTCTATAAACATTTTTTCATTAGTTTATACCTTGACAAAGTTTGACATACATTTTTAGTAGTAAACTCAAAAGTATAATTTTCTGCTTTAGTTTAAGGGCTGTAACATTCCAACTGTGTAATTTAAAGGGTTGAAATTTTTAAGATAAATAAATTAATAAATTTTACGCAACCCTTGTTAATTTAAACATTTTATAATAATTATTTATTTTGTTTTTACCTAAACAAACTTTTATTAAAAATCCCTGAATAAAACGAAACAAAAACATGTTTTCTCTTTAAATATTTATTATTTATAAATAAATCTCTCATAATTATTTATATTTATAAATAAAATATTTTTCTGCAGGATTATATTTATCCTATTTTGCATACCAATCATTCTACAAACTGTTTGACAACCTCAAACAAACTGAAATAAACTCCAATAAACAGCAATCAACTTATAACGTATAGTTGACGTGTTATCAACTGACATATCATTACAATTATAATTATCGCATGGTTGGAATCTGAAATTCCGAGCCAGTTTTCGATGCTCGATGCCCGATGTCGGCGATTTTCCCACTTTTTGTTTGCTTTTTTTTTGTCCTCCGCCTGTCGTTCGCGCTCGTTCCGCTCAATTTGACGCGATTCAAGGCTCTCGGTTTCTCGCAATCGCGTTCACAATTTCAACGCAACACAAAAAATAAACAAAAAACAACAAAACGATCAAATAGAACTGGAAAAAATACGACAATAAAAGAATATTACTGTTATGGTTAAACGCGATTGACATAAAATTTGCGTCGAACTGCTTTTTTTAAATAAAACAACGATAACAATGAGTGAATGGATGAATAAATACAAAACAAACATACGAGATGAATTGTGTTTAAATTATAGATTGTTTATGTAACCAATAAAATTTTGTTTGTTTATTTATATTACAGTTATTGCTTGTATAACTTTTATCAATATTTTTTTAATATTTTTTTAAATTAACACTTTGACAGGTCAAAAACTATAGAAATATTTAATTTAAATCTGTGAAATTAACAATAGTTATGTAAAATTTAATAATTATTTTAAATTAAAAATTTCATCCATTTTTATCGAACCAATTTTTAGTTACAGCCCTTAACCCACAATGAAGAATTTAAAAATTGATTTTATACTTAAGATTTAAGTTACAAGTTTGACAAGCTTTAAACTACAGAAATAATAATTCGAAAATGTTGAAATTAACAACAATTACGTAAAAATTAACAATTAATTAACATTAAAAATTTCATCCATTTATATAAAACCGATTTTTAGTTACAGCCAATAAACCAAAGCAGAAATATTAAAAATTGATTTTAACACTTAGGATTTAAGTTACAAGTTTGACAAGTTCTAAACTAGAGAAATAATTTTTATAAAACCTTGAAATTAACAATAAGTACGTAAAATTTAATCATTAATACAAATTAAAATTTTTAACAATTTAAAACAAACAGTTTTATAGATACAGCCCAAATAATAAAAAGCAAAATATTAATTTTAAAGTTTTTAACCTGAAATATAAGTTACAATTTTAACAAACTCTAATCAATAATAATAATTTTTATAAAAAATTGAAATTAACCAAGATTATGTAAAATTTAATCATTTATTTACATAAAAAATTTTAACCCTTAATACCGCACCGTTTTTCATTTATTACCCTTAAACTAAACCACCAATTTTATCAAGTCAAAACAACTAATTGTTTACATTTTTTTAATTACTCATAACTCAAAAAATAATAACACTACAATCTTCAAATTTAACACTAATATTAACAATTAAACAATAAACAAGTATTAAAAAAATCAGAATTTTTCAACAAGTCCTTCCTTTGTTTATTTATGGTTAAACTCAAAATTTTAAATCAAAAAAATTTATCAAAACAAAAATTTTAATTTAATCATAAAAAATAACTTAAATTTAATATAAACTAAATTAAATATTTAAATAACAACCTAATTTTACCATATTATAGTAATTTGTTAAAACTGATGAAACAACACCAATAAGTCCAACCTAATTCAACGCATTGATTGAGCGATTACAAAAGCGTCAGACGCTTAACGATTTCAACGTTTCAATTATGCATTTTGTAACATTTTCATAATTACAACACGTAACACAAGTCACAGTCATCAACCATATACAAAAAAAAAATAACAACATTGTAACACTTTAATCATAAAACATTAAGTTCCATTTAATCACTTCAATCACCGAACCAGAACGTTTTTCCTAATCAAACGAATACAGATTGTTGAAATTCAAATTCCAAAACACACAATTTCTTAATTAAATAAAATGTTAATAAATTATTATATAATATTGGATTAGTAAATAATTAATTAATTACTTCATTATTTCTGGTTTTGTTGGACTTCTATACGTTTGGATTTTGTTGACTTTGAGTGCGACGCGGATTTATTCCACTGGATTATATTTGGATTCGGATTATTGACGTTAATGATTATTACCGCGACGCTGCGGCACTCCACTCAGTCAAGGTGCTTAATTAGTTTTCAGTCGGTGTCCGCGTGCGTGCCGTGCGTCGACAAAATGAAATGCACTGCTTTAAAAAAAAATATTAAAAGGAGTGCGAACTGGTTTTCATTGCCTATACTAGATGGATCCAATTATTATTATGATTATTATATTACGCGTTATCTAATAGTAATTTTTTTTATTTATGATAAGTATTTATGAGTCATATTTATGAAAGTTAGTGTGATTTAATTGGAAATTAATTGATTTGTTTATATTTATTGATTTTATATTTGTGTTACATTTAAATATGATTTATTTTACAATGTAATTTAAGATTTTTATAATAATAATAATTAGTATATTTAGTATTTTTGGTTTTTAAATATTTTTTGTGTTATTTTTTTAGAAAAACTGCAAAGTATCTAATTAATATTAATAATATCTAGAATTGTTTAAACAAAAATTATAGATAATTAACTAATTAATATTTTATCTTAGTAACATTTTTTAATAGAACGCATCAGTTTTGAGATAAATGCAAAATAATATTAAAAATAAAATCGTATTAAGTAGCTTTTTCATGTTTTTTGACACAAAAACACTAAAAACTGTTAGTAATAATGAAAATATCAAAAAATTATTTAAACAAAAGTTGTTCCTTATTACATAACAAATATTTTATCTTAATATAATTTTTTGATAGAACGCACCAGTTTTGAGAAAAACGCAATTTAATACAAAAATTATAGTATTAATGAGTAATTTTACTACGTTTTTTGGTACAAAAACACTGAAAACTATTACTAAAAATAAGTATTTAAAAAAATTATTTATCAAGAGTTGTTCCTAATTAAATAACAAACATTTTATTTAAGTAACATTTTTTGATTGAACGTACCAATTTGGAGAAAATCACAAAAGAAAACAAATATATTGTAACAAAGGCGCGCGTTATGTAGTTGTATTCGCTGTGCACTTGGAAACCCCACTACTGGAACGCGTTGCTAGGGCTTGTTGATTTCTACCTTAGCAACGGCCTGGGTATTCTTATGGTGGTCGGCCATCATGCAGCGTTGACCCCCACTTTGAACCAATCACCGTGCGTTACGTATTTGTATTCGCTGTATCAGTAGTACACGTAGTTTTAGCATGATTTTTATTACAAAAACACTAAAAACTATTAGAAATAATAAAAATATCAAAAAATTACTTATACAAAAGTTGTTCCTTATTACATTACACACATTTTACCTTAATAACATTTTTCTTAGAACGTACCAGTTTTGAGAAAAACGCAATATAATATCATAAATATAGTGAAAATACGTAGTTTTCCCACGTTTTTTGGCACAAAAACACTAAAAACTACTAGTAATAATAAAAATATCAAAAAATTATTTGAACAAAAGTTGTTCCTAATGACTAAATTTAAGTTAAAAATAAATAATAATGAAATAATATATTAACAACAAATAAAAATGTTCTAATAAAAAAAAACAATTTAACATCTACGTAACCAAAAATTATTTATTTCCTGTTATGTTTTCTTATTTTTTAAATAAATTAAATCGCATTGTATTCATTATTTTAATAATATATGTTCTTATTTCTCATTAAATTATTTAAACAAAATTAAAAGTTAAATACTAGTTTTGTATAAGTTTGACCTTGTTTAGTTTAGTTTAGTTATTACCATGTTCAAATAAATTAAATTAACAATCCAAACTTATATGTATAGTAAAAACCTGTTAAGTTGTAAACTAAAGCCTCAAAAAAACAACACCACAAAAATTAAATGTTAAAAACTATAAAACATAGGATAATAATTAAATTATTATTACAGAAATAAAAATTATATTGACAATAATAAAAATAATTAATAAATACTACTAGTTTTATTTACCCAAACATAAAACAAACACAATAAATAATAAAAGTAATGATTTGAAGTAGTCAATAATAAAAATTATGAACTAAACATTACCAGATAATAATTAGTTAAGTTTATGATTACATAAATGTTAAGAGGCAGAGGCACGCAAAAGTTATTGCGTAAAATCCCAGTTATTAAATGTTTAATCGTAATGTACGATTAAAATAATTATATTTTTATATACAATATAAATAAAAGAAATTGTTTTAATTATTTAATTTAGAAAATAAGGTTTAGAAATAAGAAGTAGTCTATAGAATTATATTTTTATTTGTATTTTTATTATAAATGTTTATTCATTTTTAATCTTGGGGAATTTGTAGTGTTGCGTAAGATTTTTTGATATTATATTGATGGGAATTTTGTAACACGTAACTGTACTTCACATAATCTAATACAATATAAAATTAGTTTGTTTTCATTGTTAAATTTCTAAACGTTTTGTTTAGATAAATATTTTTGTAAATTTTGTAAATTATTGTTATTAGTCATACTTTTCATAATAATTTCTGTATCACTCAGTATAATGTTTTGAAATTATTCATATTTATTTAGTATGAAATCCTCTTTTTATTTTCGAAAAGATACTTTAATTAGTTTAATTAGTTTTTTAGTTATTTGAATTTAAAGTTGAAGTTAATAAATGAAAACGAATTCAATTGAAAATTGATACTTTTGTTAATAACTTCATTAATAATCAATATAATTATTTTAAATTTGTAATATTTATTTTTGATAAGATTATTAATTTATTTTTATTTAGCAACTTTAAATATTATTATTAGTTTTTGAGTTATTTGATGTTAAACTTGACTTAATAAACAAAAACTAAAAAATGTTGAGTTGGCTCGATATTTTATTAATAATTTTGGTATCACTCTGTATAATAACTTAAATTTTATTATAATTAATCTTAGTTACATACTTTATTAATTTTTTGTAACAAAACTAAAATATCTATATTAGTTTTTAAGTTATTTAATGTCAAACTTAATTCAATAAATAAAAGACAAAATTTTCAAGATGTAACATGTAACATTTATTCAAATAATTCATGTATCACTTAGTATATTAATCTGAAACTTATCACAAATACTTCTAATTAGTTACTTTATTAATTATTAGTAACAACATTAAAATATCATAATTAGTTTTTAAATTATTTAATATTAAACTTAATCTAATAAATAAAAACCAAAAATTTCAAAATAAAACAAACTACATTTTTATAAATAATTTCTATATCACTAAGTATATTACCTTAAAATTTTTAATAATTACTACTAATAAGTTACATTGTTTATATTTAAACAAATAAATAAAAAATATTGATAAACTTATAAGTTATATCACGTCAAAGTTGATTATATAAATTTAAACCAAAAATTTCAAGATTACAAATGCAATTATTTTGATAAGATAATAGATTAATTATATTTTTTAATTTACAACAATAAAAATGGAATAAACGTAAATGATTTTAACGTGCCTCATTGTAAATTCCGCTAATTACTCAGATAGCAATCAAGATAAAAATAAAAAAATTGAACATTGAGATAAAATTCTAGTGCAATCTGCTATAAATTATTTTGAGGGCAATTATTATGATCCCAAATTAATTATGTGACATTAACCTACTTTTCATAATACACATAATCATAACAATAAATAATCATAATATTTAATCTTATTATTTACAATTAAATTTAGAAATTACTGATTACATTTTTATAAATTAAATAATTTGATAAAATTGTTGCTAGGTTCAATATATATTATTCTAATTACTATTTATACTATTTATTTGATATAAAAGTTAATTTTTTAAAATATAAACATGTAAATTCATTAAATATTTAATTAAGATGAAAATTAACAAAAAAATTTAAAGCAACGAATTAAAACAAAAACAAAAAATAGAATGACATTGACATCCATAAATCTTGTAGTGTTAATTATTTAATATAATTATTCTCATCAATTCAACAAAGTCAAACATGTACAACTTGTGTTTGGAATTAAAACAACCTTGATTAGTATTAGC